>JAUZSX010315637.1:0-11983 GCA_034780655.1 Idiosepius hallami | reverse complement strand
TAGGATTAGCCCATTGAGCAATAGTGGTATTTTGGTGAATGCGGTGCATATGACGACGAATACATGTATTTATTTTATGAGAAGTGAATGGGTCATGAAAGAGTCTAGTTAAGGTAAGATTTAGGAGCATGACCAACCCGACTAGTCCCCCCCCCAATCGGCCTTGTGCCAAAGCCTCTGTATTTAGGCTAAATAAAATACACAATAAATAAACTCTTTGCTTTTTTTATATTTCCTTTGAATATAAACAGAAGGCTCATACATAATTCATGCTTCATAGAAGTTTATCTTTTTATATTTAATGAATTTTTCAAGCAATTCATTCCTTTTTTTAGTAATTAATTTTTATTCATTTTTACAGCAATATCTTATGCATTTTAGTTATACATTCTAATGAATCTTATTGATAAATTATCATGGATTTTCATAGCAATAAATTCTAATGCAATAAATGTTGATGCATTTTTATATTATATAATATTGATGCAATTTTAAGCAATAAATTATAACATAATTTTGTAGTAATTAATTCTAATGTAATTTTATAGCAAACAATTTTATTACATTTTTAAAGTATAAAAATCTGACATAAGTTTATAGTGATTATTTCTAATGCATTTTTGCATTTTAATTTTTACTTTTCAATATTACTTTAGATTTTATGAACACAACCAATGACAGTAGGTAGACCAAAATATAATAAATTTCAAAAGGTTTTCTTTTTAGATAAAAATCAATTAATATCTGATTTCTTATTCCCTATCTTTCTTTTAGGTCGTCTGTCATGCCATTTGTGAACATGTGGAGAATGCAGGTGTCCACAGTGGGGATGCCACTCTCATTTTGCCCACGCAGACCATTTCTCAAGAAGCTCTCAATAAGGTTTGTTTATTAGAATTGTAAAAAGGATTTTTCAAACGGTAAAAGTTTTCTTGTTGAGTTATTTGTAAAATTCTTCTTGTCCTGTGTTTTCCATGTTTATTTTAGTTCGAAGACAATATGGTGGTGTGTTGTTTAGTGCGTGTCTTTTATTTCGTGTATGTGTTGTTTAGTGTGTCTCCCGATGTTTGTGTTAATGTGTATGGGGTTCTAGGATTTTTGTTTCTTTATTTATTTCTTTTGTTATTATCATTTAAATTCTAAATATTAAATTAAATCATTAGGTTTTTCTTGAAGCCATATGTAAACATATTGAGTTATATACCCTGAACCCTAGCTCTCTAGAGGAAAAAGGAGCATAGGCACTGTCATGGCAAAACCCTAATAAAGGCACATGCGTATATTAGTCACTAAAGTTTATTCGTATCCTGTTGCCATTTCCCATTGTGTAAGGTTCGTCGTTTCTAACTTTACACCGTACACCACATTAGTAAAGTTAGGTGAAGTTTAAACTAGGAATAAATGTATATGGGGGGTTGTATTTGTGATTTTATGTTGGGTTTGTTCTATTTAATGAGGGCTTAAAGGTTTTTATAAATATTTCTTCTTGAATTGATAAGACGTCATAGTTTGTGTGTTGATATATTGGCATAACTTTGAATTTGCCGTTACATGTATCCAAACATCTATATGGTTACAGTAACTTTCTGTTTTCATGTAGCTTGATGTTGCTCTTGTGTAAAGAAACCCTCTGTTTTAATGCCTGTGCTGCACTAACATATATCTGTTGACAACCAACGCATTTTAGAGCATAAATGACATTTTTGGAATTGCAGCTTAAGTTTCTCTTTATTCTGAATGTTTATTTGTTCTCGAATGTGAAACAGTCCTGCTTCTATTATGTTGTAGGTGCCACATCTATTATTGCATTTCGTGACCCCCTGTGTTGTATGTTTTTCAAATGTTGATGATACTAATAGGTTTTTTTAGTTGGTGTTTGCTTTTAATTAGTTTAGTTGTTTCTAATATGTTTTTGATTTTATTATTTTGGTTTAGTAGTTCTTTGTTTTGTTATTTCTGTGAACAATTCTGGATTTTTTTTGTTGTGTGTTGAGACATATGCTAGAGAATTTTCCCTTTTTATTTTTTGGGGTGTTTCTTAGTTTGTCTTTTATTATTTTTTCTGCTAGTTCAATGCCCTTGTCGATTATTTGTGTTGGCTAGCCTCTTGTTCTTAGTGTACGTCTTAATTCTTCTAGGCATATCTTTCTAAGGGCTTTGTCGGCTACTATTGTGCAAATTCGTCTAGCTAGGGTGTAGGGAATCGATTTTAGACAGTTCTTTGGTTTGTGGCTTTTGAAGTAGTGGGCTTATGATAGATGTCTGTAATTATGCTATTTACATTTTTGATGAGGATATCTAGAAATGGGAGTTCCTTATGGCTATATTCCGATGTGAAATTGATGTTGGGATGCAAACCTTGGAGTATATTGTGTAACTAGTTTATGTTACCCCATGTGGGTTTCCAGAGTATGAAACAATCGTCTAAATATTTTTTCCATGATTTTATGAACTAGTATTGTGTAGCCACCCCGTATTTTTGTTTTATTTGGTTGTAGAGTTCTCTAGGTATCCTAGAGTAAGTGCTGCATAATTTGGCGCCATTTTTGTACCCATCGCAGTCCCCATGGTTTGAATGTAGTTCTTGTTATTAAATTGGAAAGTATTATTTTGAAGGATTAGTTGTATACGATCTAAGATAAGTTATTTTGTAAAGCATGTGTTTAATGTTTCGGGGTGTTTTTCAAGGATGCCTATTATATAGGAAAAGCAGTTAAAGCTTTTTTTTCTAGGGTTGCTAAGGAAGCCTATTGAATAAGAATTTCCTAATTCATAGGGTATGTTGCTATATAAACTGTTAATATCAAATGTGGCTATTAGTGTGTTTGGTTTTACTTGTTTTGGGATAAATTCTAAGAAGTATATGCTATCACGTATGTGGCTTTTTATTTTGGTTGTGTACGGCTGTAGAAGGAGGTCGATTTAGTTACTTAGTCTGCCTCTTTTATAACTATGTCTTATTACTACTGATGTTGTCTAGTGCTAGTCTTTGTTTGTATGTTAGGTGGTTTTGGGGGTTGTTTTTTTTTTGTAAGTTTGCATCCCAAAGTTTTTCAAAGAACATATTCATCTCATTTGAATTATTGTTTTTGTTGGGAAAGTGTTTGGATTTATTTTTTTTACGATTCAGTTGTTGCTAATGTTTTCTAGTATCTCCATTATTCTTTTTTTTTTTTTTTTTTATTCCTGCTATGTTGCTCTTTGGTGTGGGACAAAATATAAGGCCTAATTTTAGTAAGTTGACTTCATCCCCTTTTAGTGTGTGTGATGAGAGATTGATAATGATTGGTTTTGTGCTTATTTCGGTGTTTTTCAAAATGGGTTTCTCCATCGGGATGGATGCACTAAAAAAATGATGGTTTCTGCCGGGTTGGGTGCCTCTATTTGCGTAGGTTTCCTTGTGTAGTGGGGGGTTGGGGAGTAGGGTTTATCTTCATTTGTTGTTTTGTATGGGGTGGTTAGTGTGGGGGTGGTTGTAGAGGTTTCTGTATTGTATATTTTGGTGTCGTGTAATGGTGGGTGGGGTGTTTGATTTGGTTAGATTGGGGTATTTGTTGAATGGATATCTGTTAAATAGGTGTCTGTGTGTGTCATGGTGTATAGAGAAGTACTTGCCTCTAAGGTATTAAATTTTGTTTGCCATCTTTTTTGTGGTTTATTATTATAATAATTATTATTATTATTATTATTATTATTATTATTACAATCATTGTTATTATTTTCATTTTTGGATTCTTCCTGGTTTAGAAGTTTTTTCATCCATGTTATTTTCCTCTGCAGGATTTTTGGGATTTTTCTTCCTCTTCTCTGCATTTAGTTTTCCATAATTCCACAAGGAATTCTTGAGTTTAACTTGGATAGGTTTCTTTTATTTCAGTGAAAACCTTGTCCACGTCAGTGTGCTTCCTTTTAAAGTTTATGGATTTGTCCTTCTGTATATCAATACTTGCCTGTAGTTTGGAGAGGCTGAGAGCCATTTTTATCTTTTTTTTTTTTGTTCCCCCAAATCGTTGGGATGTATATGTTTCCTCCTTCTTTGAAGGTTTTATATAAGGTGGCAATTTCCTTGTTTTTGATAGCGTTGTAAAAGGCCAATTCTATTTGGTTTAATTTGGAACCCCAGGATTTCAGGCTTTTTTCTTGGCTGTAAATGCATTGTTCTGTATAAAAGATTTGGTTACGCTGTCGTGTTGTTCGCATAGTGTTTTGAAATAATCAACTAGTTTTTTTTCTGCTTCTAGGGCATTTTTCTTTTCTTGGGATGTGATTTGTGTTAATATATTGTCCACCTTTTCATTAAGTTTGTGGACTTCATTGATGAGATTCTCCTGCAGGTCGAGTTATTGTTCCATAGTTTTATCTTCTGTAAATAGATGAAAATTTGGACATTTAAAAAAATGCAATAGCAGATAAATAAGGCAATCACTTATCTTTCCTACCAGGGGCAGACTATAGTGTTTATGGGCTCTTGGATAGAAAATATAATGGACCCACTCCCTCTTTTTTTTTTTTTTTTTTTTATTTAAATGCCACATGTAGAGGCTGTGCAGCAGGTGATCTGTATATATTGGCTTAACTATGTCTGGTAGTCAGCTCTGGCCATTAGGATGTGCAGGCAAAGCTGAGTGGCCTGAGTCAGAACGCATGTATTAGTGTATAACAAGGACATCATTCATAATTTTATTGGTAGCCAGGTGGACTTCTTTGCAGTGCCAGGCCCTTGGAGGTGTATTATTACATATTTAATATAATATAACTTGTAAGATTAAAAAACAATTTCAAAATGTCAGAACTTTCTGGGCTGCAATAATTCTTTATAATCTGTTTTTTTTTTTTTTTTTAGATTCGACTTTCCACTGCAAAAATTGCCCATAAATTCCAAATCACCGGACCATTTAATATTCAATATATCGTTGCAGGTAACTCTGTAAAGGTAGGAGAAATTTTTTTTTTCTTTTTTACTAATTTTAACATTTAGAACTTTTTGCCCTGAAGAAGACCTGAATTAAATCTGATGAAAGAAATTAAAGAATTAAAAAAAAAACTTTAGAAATATTTTGTGCAAATTTTTTAAAATTAAATTAAGGCCAGAAAAAAGAAATTCCTTTTCTAAGTAAAACGATTCATTTGGTTTTTTTTTTTCGGTTTATTTTAGGTAATTGAATTAAACTTGCGTGCTTCCCGTTCCTGTCCTTTTGTCTCCAAGACAATTGGCACTGACTTTATTGCTACTGCTACTAAAGTAATGCTTGGTTTACCTGTCAACATTGATCAATTACCAACCCTAGAGAATCCACAAAACCCTAAAACCTACGTCGGTATTAAAGTAAGTTAAACAATTTTTATTTTACAATTCAGGTTCAAGTTTATTTGTTTTTTGAGAAAATTGATGTATTTTTATTGTTGTATAGACCAGGGGAAAGTGAAATTTGCTTATGTGCATATTCAATATGTATTGTAAACAACATTAGAATTATTGATTTAAAAATAAAAATTAAGTAATCAAATCTTATACAAGAAACTGGAAATATCTTTGTACCATAGGAAATTACTTAGCATGCTAAATCTGGCACATTCCTGGTATACACAATGTTTTTGGTCTAGCTTAAATGACTTAAATAACCATCATCAGGGAACTTTTAATTGATAAATATTATTTATAGATGACGGGATCACGTGAGTCACGTACTTTATGCAAATCAGCCGTCTTGCGACCATTATAAAAGCAGGTCGCTCAGCGACGCGAGGAGCGGCGATTATAGTGTTCTGATAAGCGAGTATAGCGTTCAGTGAAAACCTTCCTTTCTACTACAGTACCATAGGAAATTACTTGGCTTGCTAAATGTGGCACATTCCTGGTATACACAATGTTTTTGGTCTAGCTTAAATGACTTAACCATCATCAGGGAACTTTTAATTGATAAAATTTTGGCTGTTCAATTTTTAGTGATATTATTTAGAATATCAAAATGTCTAATAAATTATCTTTTTTTCTCTCTCTATGTAGGCTCCTATGTTCTCTTGGCCGAGGCTTAGAGATGCTGACCCATTGCTTAGGTGTGAAATGGCCTCAACTGGTGAGGTGAGTATTGCTTGTTGCATTGGTTTGGAAAAAGGTTCACTAAATGAAAACAACTAAACAAGTAGCAAACACACTAGTTTCTCTAAAAAATTACATGTGACAAAAAAAAAGGGTTTATAGAATGATTGTTCACTGCATTAAATGACCAAAAAAAGTTGGTATACCATAATACAAAAACACTATTTCAAGATATAGATAAATAATTAATTCTGTTATTCCTAATAATAGTCCTTATGTATTTATCTATCATAATATGAAATTCAAATTGTGGGGGTTGTATAAGACCCTTAATCCTGTAACTCTTCAGAAAATGAAACCAGTTATTTTCAAAAAGAAAAAAAAAAGATTTAGCAAACCATCAAAATTTGCAGATGTATGGTACTACATTCCTATTCAATAGGCTTCCTTAGCAACCCTAGAAAAAAAAAAAAGCTTTAACCGCTTTTCCTATATAATAGGCATCCTTAATTACCTTCGTGGCAAGTCCCTGGCACCTTTTATATATTTTCAAGCTTCATTTATCTTTTTAGTCCAGGTGTTTTTTTTTTATTCTTTTCATGGAGGTCTGCTACTATTTAATTTGGTAGCAACTTTTTTTTTATTCTTTTCATGGAGGTCTGCTACTATTTAATTTGGTAGCAACTTTTTTTTTTATTCTTTTCATGGAGGTCTGCTACTATTTAATTTGGTAGCAACTATTGGGATATATGACCCCAGTTTTTTTCAGTAATGCATGCAACCCCTACCAATTCTAACTTGAATTCAAAAACATTTTTTCTGTCTCTACCCAGTTCCTTTCTGCCTTATTCTTGAATCTCTACCCATAGCATCACTTCCTTTTCAGAAGCCTGACTGTTGTAGAGGCAAGTGCTCGATGCAAGATAAGTTAGTATGAAACTGTTTGTCTTGTCATTTCAGGTCGCTTGTTTTGGATCCACAAAATACACTGCTTTCTTGAAAGCCATGATGTCGTCTGGTTTTAAAATGCCCCAAAAAGGAGGCAATGTTATGATTGGTGTTCAACATTCCTTTCATTCCAACTTCCTTCCTATTGCCAAAAAACTCTCCGATCTTGGATACAAGGTAAGAAACCATTTAATTCTTATTTCATAATACAAGAGTCATTTAATAGATAAAGTATTTTTTTTCACTGTAAAGACTTAGTTAAACTTTTACTACAGCATTTAGGGGCTGCTTCAATTTAGCCTGTCTATCCTTAAATATACACCTACAGGACCAACCATGGGCCTTCCAACCAAAATCAGAAACATCCTGAATTTATCACTCCAACAATCAGCTTATTAAACCAATAAACAGGCAAAATTCTCTAAAAACCTATGTGACCTAAAATAACCAGTAAAGGTTTAAAGGTCGTTAAACCCAAGCAAACCAAACAATATTAAACCAATAAACAAACAAAATTCTCCCTAAAAACTTATGTGACCTTAAATAACCAGAAAAGGTTGTTAAAACCAAGCAAACCAAACTTCACAAAATTGTAGAAAGTTTTCAAAAAATTTTCATTAAATTAAAAAAAAAAAATCAGAACTTGAAGGCAAACAATTTTGAAAGCAATTAGAAATATAGAATCATATCTATATGATCCTTTAAAGGATCATATGATTCTTTAAAGGCCAATAGGCAGTTTAACAGAAAACAAGTTCATAATTGTAAATAAAATTATTGGGACAAATTAAATAGAAAAAAACTGTGTGTCTTTTAAAAATTGTAGAATTGACGAAGGCAGTGAACTAAAATTTTATTAAAAACGCTTTCTTCATTTCTTCCTTCCTTTTTTTCCCCATTTGTAGCTATTTGCAACTGAAGCAACTGCCCAATACTTGAACACCCACAATATTCCAACACAGAATGTTGGTTGGGCTTTGGCAGACAGCAAGGGAGACAAAGACTTTCCTGCTGCAACTAAGTAAGTTCTTAATTTGCTTTTTTTTAAATTGCAGAAAAAGAATTAGCATTTTTTTTATTGAACACTGAAATTTAAGGGAAAAAGAGTTAGTTCCCTTTAATGAATTTAATCTAATCTAATTGTCATGTTTGAACGGGTTCTGGTTTTGAATTTACAGGCATTCGCATGGCTAGATCAAGTAGGCGCTATATTTCCAGAACTTGACCGTATAAATCATTTCAGCATTTTAAAAGTAGTGATTCTTGGTTAAATTTTTTTTTTTTTTTTTTTTTTTAAACTGAAAAGATTAAACGTTTTTGGAAAAAAAAAAAGTATTGGCAAGTCCCCGGGGCCAGGCAATACTTTTAGTTATATAAAATATTGGAAATAATTTTCAGCTTTAAAAAAGAAAAAAAATCGTAAAAAATGAATAGCTTTTACATTTTTTAATCAATATTATAATCACTTTGATAATATTGAATTTAGAATAAAATCTTAAAAATTTTATAATAATTTAAATTTTATTTTTGCTATTTTTAGATTGATTCAAGATGGAGAAATTGACCTTGTAATCAACCTGCCAAATCATCACACAAAATATATCAATGACAATTACCTTATTCGACGTGCTTCTATTGACAATGCTGTTCCACTTATTACTAATTTTGAGGTAAGTTAGCTTTTATTATTTTTAGAATCCTTTGAGATAAGTCTTCATAATCTGTATAACTGTTTTTGCAAACTGTTATCCTTGTATTGTTGTTTCACTAAAAGACACAATTACAATTCAGACCAGACAAGAAAAAATGGTATATTTATAAAATCAGTCTTACCTTGAGGATTGTCTGAAGATAGCAGTTTCAATTCTACCCAAAATCTAGTAATTTCTAAGGGTATATTTTTCAAGACTCCACATTTCAGCCTGGTCACTGATAAAACAATCCGAGACAACAACTATAAAGACAACAGTCTGCAAAAATCGTTTATTGTTATAAATCAAGTAAAAATTAATGATTTTTTCACTTCTTGTATTTTGATATATCCTGCGGTGGCCGTTATTAGAGGATAATCAAGCAAAGTATTCCAAAAAGAAATAAATGAATAAAGAGGTTCTAAAATTAATAAAGAATTAGATAATTTTATTAGAATAATAACAGAGATTATTGTTTAGCTTTTAAGTGTTCCCACCCAGGGAAGTGTCCTTAAATGAAGAGGTTCTGAAGTTAATAAACTTCTCTAATTCTTTATTAAGATAAATACAGAGACAGCATCTTTAGTTTTTAAGTATTCCCGCCAAGGAAAGTGTTCCTAAATGAATAAAGGTTCTGAAGTTAAATATATCTATACTATTAGGTTGGAAAGAAGGTAATGGCTTTTTTTTTTAGTTTGATCACATTGCAATCTTTTAAAACTTGTACAGGCTATCTGAAAAGCTTCTTTGTAGTAGAAAATAATATCTTAATGCAAATGGAGGACATTTCTAGCATTTCCTTTAAGTTAAGCTGTGATACTGTAAATAAAAAACCCTTGATGTTGGTAAAAATTTTTTTTTAATAAAATTATTTTTTTATAATAAAATTTACTGTTAATTAGTTCATTTAAATTTTTATATACCATAGAAATGTTATTGACACCCTGTACAATTATTGTTTGGAATTTAGTATATTCAGACAAAATGCCATTATCAAAACGTATCAAAAATTATTTTATTTTTAATATTATCTTAAAACCTTTGAAATGTTTAATTAATATTTTATAATAAAATATTAATTATTTTGGAAAGGGTTTTTTGGTTAAAAAAAAAAGTTTATTCCTCTACCAGTAAAATAATTTGAATCTTACCTTGCTATAAATACCATAAAAAAAAATTAAATGATAATTAGGAGTATTCAGCTCTAATTTGAATAAATATCACGTTTAAAATTGCTGCTGACAAATAGTTTTAATGGTATTAAAACCACTTTTTATCTAATAGTTTTCAATTGCAGATATTTTAGTTTAGTAAAAGGAGAATAATTTTTATTAACAGAAAACAAAAGAACAAACCTAGCCATAACTCCAATTGTTCTTTTGTTAATAAAAATTATTCTTTTTTTCCCCCCAATGAAACAAAAGGGCCATAATTGAAAACTATTAGATAAAAATTTGGATATTAAAACTTGATAGCATGAAAACTATTTGTCAATAGCAATTTTAAATTTGATATTTATTCAAAACAGACTCAAATACCTCTAAAGATTAACATTAGAAAAGTGAGTGTTAAGATGGTTAAGGGGTATTGAGCAGGGGCTGACTAAGATTGTTATGGTAGAATACCATTTTTCTACTGTTAAGTTAATATGTTGAGGCTGTGCAGCAGGCGATCAAAGCATATTGGCTGAACTATGGGTATCAACTACAGCTATTAGATATATATTATGATGTGCAGGCATATGTTAGAGTGTATAAACAAGGATATCCTTGATAATTTTATTGATGGCTAAGTCGGCACTGAATGAACATGGTGACTAAATTGACCAAGTCATAAATCCTATTCCAAGATTTTACAATTCCATGATTTTTGGTTTTTACACAAGTTTTAGGATGAGGACAATAGTCCAAATAATAGTTATTAGTTGACTCCAGATGATGTTTCTACTGAATTATTCTTTTGTCTTCATTATAAAAGGTTTAAAAGAAATTCATATTTTTTTGTTTGGTGTTTCTTTTTCAGTAAGCCTTTCACGTGTTGTAATGAATGTTTGTTTTTATTGTATATTCTATTTCTAAATAGAAAATATTTCCTTTTTTTTTTTCTTTAGGTTGTCAAGCTTTTGACAGAAGCTCTGGACTACGTTGGAGATGTCAAAGCTACAAGTCTGTTTGATTATCAAAACCCTAAAGCCAAACAGAGACATGCAGATTAAAAACAAAAAAATAAAATCCTTCAAAAAACAATTCAATTAGCATTTATAAAGCTTTTACTGATCTTTAATCTTGTATATTTTTTTAGCAGTTCTCAACATAAAATCTAATTGCAGTAGAAATTAGGATTTTAATTTAGTGTATGAGATTTTATTCTGATTTAGTACAAAGCAAAATATTTAATAAGTTTTTAACCTTCTTACGACTGTTTTCTGGAGATCATTTAAATAGGTTTAGGAAGATGTAAATTATGTTGTTAAATCAGTGGTTTTCAACGTGGGTGGTACGGCCCCCTGGGGGACGATTTGAATTTTTAGGGGGGCGCTGGCAAGTAAGTAGCCAAGTGAATGAAGATGGACTTAAGGCAATTGCAGTAGATGTGATATTGGTGTTGGTAAAATGTCTAGAAAAACAGGACAATTTAATTAAGCATTCCCCAGTCACTGCATATAGACGTTTTTGCCTATATGTACCAGCGGTAAAGGGAGCATTGGCATTTTCGACCAGTATTGAAGGGGGCGCTGGCAAAAAATAGTTTGAAAACCACTGTGTTAAAGTATCAACAGATTTGCTTATACAAGGTGTCTAAAAAAAATGTACTCACACGATCAAAAAAGAATTCTGTGATTAATCAATCACACCTGTAACACCAAAAAGGCAGCATGTTAGCAGCAGTTAAAGTGTAAGTACAGTATTCTTGAGACACCCCTTATATATATATAAAATTTTAAGTATCCCACTGAGTGAAATAAAGTATAGATAAATATTGGTCAAAAATTAAAATATTTTTTTATATACAAATATTCTTTGTATATTTATTATTTTCTCTTAATTCCTTTATCTCACTCAGCCAGATATCTTAGATTTAGTATTTATTAAAAAGAAGTATAACATGGATTATTATTATTATTATACTGGGTAAACAATTTTTTATTTTAAAATTTCTCTGACAAACAAGAATTCATCTGTTTATTTCGGACTTTTTTTTCCTCATATTGATGATTTTGTTTTTATACACGACGTTTCGGCCTAGTGACCCTCAGGCCTTCTTCAGGTGTTTTAATCGCTTACTTGGAACCGC
This sequence comes from Idiosepius hallami, assembly GCA_034780655.1. Taxonomy (NCBI): domain Eukaryota; kingdom Metazoa; phylum Mollusca; class Cephalopoda; family Idiosepiidae; genus Idiosepius; species Idiosepius hallami. The sequence continues at coordinate 10 of JAUZSX010315637.1, read as the reverse complement.
AGAGATCATC
>JAUZSX010315626.1:0-11983 GCA_034780655.1 Idiosepius hallami | reverse complement strand
TATATATATTTATATAAAAATTAGGTCTTGTACATTAGTGTGCGTGTGTGTGTGTGTGTGTGTGTGTATTAATCCGTTGTTCTCGTCTTTTATAGTGACCCTTCCCGTGAGTGAAACTATTAAACGCCGTGGAATCGCTTATCTTTGAGCGCATTTATATTTAACTTTATAATCCTATAAAGGGATAACCAAGTGATTTTGGTCATTCTGACATTTTGAATTTAAAAAATAATGCCCTTTTTTCCCCCTGAAATAATTACAGAAAGAGAAAATTTAGAAGAAATTTGTGTTTGTTTTCAATCGCTGCTGCAATGCCTTAATCAGTTGTGAAACAAGAAACAAGAAAATGTCACTTCTCTTCTTAGTTTTGTTTTTATCGATTGTGCACCTAACTACTCTATCAAACGCTGTTATATTTGTCGAAATGTTAGTTTCAGTCTTCGTATTCTTTTTTTATCCTTTTTATTAGAGGTGAAAGAAGTAAAACCGCACCTTAATGAATATTGGATGAAATTAGATAATTCGAAGAGATGAATGTGTAAGAAAACAGTCTTATGATAATAATTATAACCTGCTATTTTCAGTTATTTTCGGACTGTTATTTTGGTTTCTATTTTCTTCTTTTTTCGGCTCCCATTTGTGTTCAAGTTTGATTTCTATCATTAGTATCTTCGCAATGTTTCTACGAATGAAGGTTTTGATCTCGTTCAGGTGTTAAAAAATAGATATACAAATTATCAAAATACATATGGTCATTTACAATAAATAAAAGAATAAAAAATTCATCACAATTATATTGTAAAGGTATGTGTTGTTAAATTAACTTAAGTCTTTTGATTAATGAATTTTTGTAAAAACATGTCAATTTACGGTATGGAATTTATTTATCATATACCTGTCATTATTAAAAAAACATAGATTATCTTTAGCGGACTTTACGTAATTTACACCTTACAAAGTGTATTATAGTGTTGTAGGAGACAATGAGGGCAGATCTTACGCTAGTTCCATCAAATGTAAAAAATTTGGTTCACTAATTCATTGATTAAATTCAATAAAATTTCATTGAGTGAAATCTGAAATCCATGATGAGTCAATTTTTTGGCTTAATGAAAATGCATCGTAAACAATCCGTTATCTATTATGAAAACAATGGCATACCTTTTGCTAAGCAAGTTCATAAACATTATAACTCTGTTTTCCTCATTTTATAATTATTACTGATTAACTAATCTATAATCTTTTAAGTAAATGTCTGTTATATAATGTATTTTATATAACACTGTGCAATCAAAAAATGTTCATTAGATATGCAAGCACAACTTGTAAGTAACATAGTCATTTAATATTTCAATAGACGAGTCGTTAGTATTACTCTCATATTATTATTAAATTATTATCTTTAAGTTATTATAATTAAATTATTATTATTTATATTATATATATTATATGCATTTATATAATTATTAAATTATTATCAAATTATTAACATTAAATTATCATTATTAAATAATTATTATTAAATTATCCTATCATTATTAAACAGTGGAATTTCATAAAATTATTTACCTAAATAAGCATTTTTAACATTTATTTTCCAAGTAAAACTAGTATCAGTTATACTATAACATTATACTTGATGTTAAATGACATTATGATAATGTATTTTTATAATTGATTGCGCTGTCTAATAGATTTACTTTCCTTACTCGTTAGTAAGAATCAATTGGTAAAATTGCTATATATTCTTATATTCTCAGGAAAAAAAAACTAGGTATTAAACTCATTGCGTAATCTATTGAGATTTAGTTCACAGGAAACTGAACCAGAACACAAAACCTTATGAGTTATTTATATATTTTCATTTTCACTACGAATGGACAGCAGCCCACCCTGTGGAGTTCATTCAAGCGGTACATGACAGGAGGTCGATAAGAAAATTAATGACAAGTCTTGATGGTATCAACGCCAAATAAATTTGGCTTTCATACAAGAAAAGAAACTCGCGGGAAGAGCGAAAATGATATTGCACTTTGATTAAAAGTAAAAAGAAAATAATAAGAATTTGGAGAATTTTTTTTTATTGAAAAATATACTTCCCACTAATTAAGTATGTGTCTGAAATGACATGTAAAATATATATATTTTTGTCAATAGTATTTGCATTTTACATAGTATTTCAACAACCATGACCTGTTGGGTTAAATACTTATTTAATTTAATATTTAGTTGCAGAGACAGCCTATTTGAAAATATCTACGAAAATTTTTAATTATTACTACGAATAACTGCAATTTATTATTACACCTGTTATTCAATTCATTTATAACACGAATATTATCATTGAATTGATTTGTTCTAGAGTTTTTAAGCGTGGAGTCAAGCAAAGTAATTTTGAATTAAAATGAATATTTGAACGCGAATTATTTCAATAGATTTTTTTAAGAGTTTTCCAGTTTGATAAATACTTTAATGTTTATCCCACCCGGGCTAAGCCTGGCAAGTTTGACCTCTTTAGTCACCAATGCATCATATATATTATCCTTGACCTATGTTTTTATTTATTTACTGCAGGTCAAAAAAAAATAACGCATTCCTACGCAGCCACAAAAGTTATCATATAAATTTATTAAAAAAAACAAAAACAGTAAAGACAAGAAAAATATTTTATATAAAAAAGCGGGCTCATGTAGGGAAAATCTATTTAAAAAATACAAAATATTTTTTATAAGTTCTCAGCTTCACTCAGCTTATCTTACAGCACCTGAATGAACTATTGCAACGGATCTGTTTTTTTTTTTTTGTTTTTTTTTTGTTTATGCGAAAAAATCCAAAACTATTTAAAATACCTTACCGGTAATATATTATCTAATAGTTGATGAGTCACATACTTCATATTCATCATTTGCTCTCAATGAATATTTTTCTTGCTCCTTCTCTATTTCTATGTATTTACACACTAACACAAAAATAAAAGCCAACATATAATAAGATATTTTGGCAGCGACGGCAGAGCATTGGTAAAACTTCGGGCTCTGAAATCGTATTTGCGAGTTCAAATTACAGTTAAAACCATTACTTTCACTTCAACAGCTTCGGGCCGATGGGGCTCGTTAACTCGGGAGAGCACCTAATCTTGATGAAGGGTTACACCGAATGTAAAAAGCTCGGGTAAGAACATGTAAAAATGGCCCTGTGCCAAACTTGAGTTGGTGCTCACCAAGTAAATACAATATAATAAGATATGATATAACTCCTTTTTTTCTACCTGTGAAAATATTTTTCTAACATTTTATTATTTCTTTAAATCCTAATTAAAATATAAAAAAACATCTCAGCCTGTCTGGGTTACGGGTTGCTAACTGCATAGCAATTCATTAAACCCTGAAACTAGGAAGAAAGATTATCTGCAGTTTGATTTGCAATTTCTTTACACACGTAATTTTAACAGAAAAGTGTGACAAGAACCAATAAATCAACAGGAAAAAAATAATGTCTCAAGAGAGAGAGAAGTGAATGATATTTATTTCTTTATTAAATTCAGTCTGTATTAGCAATTCTTCCTTTTTTTTTAATGAAATGAGCACTCAAAATTTTGAAATCAATCACACACACTTTGATATTTTTCTTCTTGCCACAAAAACTAGGCGGCGAGGTGGAGCATTTGTAAAATATCAGACTATGGAATCATATTACGCGAGTTGAAATCCCAGTCAAAACCATTGCATCTCTCATTAGCTGCCTCAGGCAGGTAGGGCTCGATAACTTAGGTGTGTATCTCATCTTGGTAAAGGGCAGCACTGATTACAAAAACCCAGTCAAACAATACTTGTGGGCCTTGCAAAAAGACTTAGAGATTGTAACTCCGACTTCAAATCCTACTGCTGCTGCTGCCTTACAGTCTTCCTTTAGAAAAAGCTAGCCTGGGAGGTTTAATCTTCCTGCCAGGCGACTACAAAAAAACGGTTACGAAATCGACTTCAGGAGTCTACTCTAGGCTTGACAAGTAAGAGAACTAAATACAATAAATAAAAATGCACACACAATGTATACATATAGTATTTTCTGAAATATCGTTTGATTTATTTGAATTTGAAAACTGTATTAACATTGAGAGGCCTTGATTTGCGTCCCTCCTTCTAGGTGCCATGTACCCTTGCTTTATTGCAAAGCTCCCAAACTCGCTATCCAGCCATCAAGTATGAAAAGCATTTTTTATTACAGAAACCCAAATAACACATCAAGCTAGACATTAACCATTCACTCATAAATACATTATAATTCAACCAAAGCTTTGGTTAAATTATAATGTATTTATGTACCAATCATTTTAAACTTGTTTATTTGGCTACATTTGTTTAATGGTAACGAACAAAATAAGGAAATGGCTATCAAATGATTATTAGCTTGTATGTGATACCCATTTCCTTATTTTGTTCATTACTAATAAACAATTGTAGCTAAATAAACAAGATTAAAATGATTATTACAAAGCCAAATATTTACTATTGAGTATTTTTACAAATAACGCTATATATCAATAAACAAAAACAAATATACAATTTCATCCACTATTATAATAATTCATCTATTATACAAATGTAAATTGATGTTGTTTTTTTTTCAGAAAGAGCTTGTGTTCAAGAATGCTGAAAATTGTATGTCCTAAAGTTTTTTCGGAAAAAAACAAAATAATCTCTATATGTGTGGGAATAGATTGACTTCCATACAAAGAGAAATAATAATAATAAAAATAAATACCCTGAAGTTGGAAACGGATAAAATTTGGAGGAATGTAAAATCAACAAAAGATAGACGTCTCTCTGGAGATTTTCCAATATTAGATTCACTCATCCAATATTATTTTTCTGATTAGCAGAAAATACGTGTCCACAAATGGACAATTAGAATTTGATATCGATAGATGTGAAAATTATGTAATGAGAAAAATGTATTTTCTTATAATGACATCATTCTTCTGATTTCAAGCTATATAGATTTTAATTGGATTTCCATAGATAATTTTAAAAACTCTCCTAATGGTCCCTTTATTCTAGGCAATAGAATAAGTATTTGATTTGGGTTTTTTTTTAAGGAAAGTTAACGTATTTATCAAAGTTTTTTTGAAAGTTAAAGATTAAAAAATTAATGGTGTTGCCATTGAAATGAGCTATATTTTCTGCTCTAGAATGTGTTTTTTATATATTTACCACCAAACTTAATGCACTTTTCGGTATTATTAAATATTAGCACCTTTAGTGCTAATATTTAAAAATACCGAAAAGTGTATTAAGTATGTATGTGTGTATGTGTTTGTGTGTGTGTGTGTGTGTGTGTGTGTTTATACATATTGGCAATCAAGTGTGAGAATATAGAGAATTACCTATTTGGGTAGCGATAAACAAGCGATCTATTTTTGTAGCACGAACCAATCTCCTAACAGCACTAACATCAACTTCGTCGGCTTTGAAAACAGACACCGGTGGCTGTTGATCGGTTAATTTTTTTCTGCGTAGAAGAATTAAATAGAACATTCCTACTTCTGCCGCATGTCCACGACAGACATTTATTTCTTAGAGTCTCAAACTGTCATTAACTGCAATAGACTGATGAAACTTTCTGGCTATGGATGCATAAGTTTATCTAGCACAACAATTCAATAAGAAATGCCCTTGGACTTATTCAAGTAAAATATGAGAAATATATTCATTTATTTTGGAACGACCCTCGTATATTTGTAAGGGAACATTGGATGCATATATAATGTACCAAATTATGCATAAATAATGCTTAAACTATTCTAGAATTATAAATTTGTATAATTGATTATACAAGATTAAAATATCGAATTTGAAGTTTTATTTTATGACGGAAACTATATTTGATGACGGAAATCGAATATCTTTGATCCTGCTTAAATTTTTCAGATGTTATATTCTAGACATGATATATGATCTCTGTAGTTTGAAACCTCAAACGTTAATGCAGAATGTATTTTGGTTTTAAATGTCAGAATACCGAATATATTTTGTGAAAGATAAGTGATTTCTTTTAAGAAACCACCAGAATAATACCAAGACAATCCATGTTCCCACACGTACCCAGCATTCTTTAATCCTAAAGATAATTTTGTACAGCGTTCTTTTCTCTTTAATGTACATGTTAGTTATAGTAAACAATGTAATAGTTTTTTTTGTTTCCAGGCCCTGCTTAGTTTCGTGAATCCTCTAACAGCATCTTAGAGTTCCTAAGAGAAACATGGCGATATAGCAAAATATGTATAAAAATAAACCTTCATGACATATATCATAAGTGACATCAACCAAACTGCAATATTCAAGGTACAATCGCAAAAATAAAATAAATAAAATAAAAATAATTACAAAAACCAGAAAAATCCATAAAAAATTATAAATTAATCTCTTCAGCATTAAATAATTCAAGAGGATTGATATGCTTGTAAAATAAACAGCCTAACCATTCAATAAAAAACAGAGTACATTCACTAATGTTAATCTGAATAAATGAAATCTACAGTAAAAACAACTCAGCTGGAGGTGAAAAGTTTTCATTATTTTCTATCTTGTTTATTTTCTATGTAGCCCTTCCAGACTATAGAGTAAACGGGCTACATCTCATTAGATTTTTCATTCTGTGTTTCACACTTATATTGAAAGAAAAAATAGGAAAACAAATAATAATATTCCAACAAACGTCAATTTATTTTCCTCAAGAGTTTATGTTGCATATTTGTGAGATATCAACAATAAAAATAGAAACATTAACAAAACCATCATTGATGCAGTGAATATTGTCACCGTGAATCAAATGTTAAAAGTCTAATTGGACAGATTTTAAAACAAAGCTTGCCAAAATTTGAGTATTATGTTTGTGGATTACTTAGATTGAACTAAGGAATTAATACATGACTCGGGTCCAAAATAACTTAAATCTTGTTCTCTTTATCATTCCAGTGGAAAATTCAAAATATTATTCTGATATTAGTAATATATATAACTATGATCGAGAGCAGTGAAGGTGGAGCATTGGTAAAAGCTCGGGTTCTGAAACTTATTACGCGAGTTCAAATCCCAGTCAAAACCATTACTTTCACTTTAGCAGCCTTCGGCAGATGGGGCTCGGTAACTCGGGAGAGCAGCTCATCTAGGTGAAGGATAACACTGAATGTAAAAAACCCGGATAAAAGCACGTAAAATGGCCTTGTGCCAAACTTGGGTTGGTGCTCACCAAGTAAATATAATATATAACTCTCATTAAAAGAATAAGGCTGTATACATATTTTCGTGACAGAATTGTGAAGAACCCCTGAATAATGTGATTTTTAAGAGTTGATATCACATTTTATCTGATAATAAAGATTAAAAATGTTTGATAGGCAGTAAATGAAAACAACCAAAAACCGATTAACCAATGAAAAGAATTTGACAGCCTTTTAGTTCTTAGTTCTCGAAATATTTTCACCTGTTGCCGTTATCGCCTAACTCTTACTGACTATTCCCTCATTAGCTGTCCTGATTTTTTCTTTATTAAATCTGCAATCAATAGATCGATTCGAGCATCTAACTAACATTGAAATAAATCAATTGCTATAAAAAAAAAAGAGTAAATTAAAACATAAAAAATACACGCAAAACAAAGTAGCAAAAAACAAAATATCAAAAATTAACAACGAAAACCTAGAAAATCTGTTTGTTTTATTGGTTTATTTTCTAGTATTTTTTTTCTGTTCTTAATCAAACCCTCGGTGTATACAAAAGTGATTTTAATTCCAGAGTATTTTCAGTCGTAATAATTTTAATAATAATAATAATAATAATAATAATAATAATTGGAAGAAGTGCGATAATAGCCATAGAATATTAGATTTTCTTATCATCGCTATCATTATGATAACAATGTAATCTTGGTATTGAAGAGAGCATATGCGTTCTTTGATACACTACCTCCAATTCGTAACTGTAAATGTACAATTAACAACCAAGACCCAAGTCCTTAGTATTAAAACTCGATTACAAAATAACTAAATTTACTCTGAATGACATTAACAATCATTTAATTTCTGAAAATCAGGAATCAATCTCAAAAGCTTCTGCATTTAAAAAGTTTGTTGAATTCGGTTGTTGCATAATGGCTTTGAGTTTGTTTTCTTTCTTGAATATTAGTAAATTTTCAAAACAAAACAATTTGTTTTTTTTTTAATTAAGAGGTAGGTTTTTTTGGGGGATAGGGATTTGGACTTTTGAATCGCAATACGCTATTCAAATCCAAGTCACTTAGTCACTTTCGCATTCAGGATTATACCGTTTTGAAAGGTATGAATATCCACATTACCTTTTAATAAAAACTGGACTACGCAGAAATAACTTATTAACACAATTAATATAATAGATTAATAAACTAATCATCACCATATAATTATTTGATTAGTTATCTCGTAAATAATTTAGCCTTCCAACTTTTAGACAGTAAAATACTAGTGAGATAAAATAACCGATATGTTGATAAACAGTAAAAAAACTAAATAAACAAACAAGCAAACAAACAAACAAACAAACAAACCTTTTCAGGAACACCAACAGTAGTTATTCACTGTAAGACAAAGCAAAATAATCTCTTAACCCCGGGCTCTTTCGCTCTTAACACGATAACTATACTACAAAATGTGACGAAAATGGACATTTCTGACACAGTTTATTTGATTAACCACAAGGTTTGTTCTTCAGAACACCTAAAACTCTCGTAGGGGGTCATGACCCGGGAAAGGAATAAATGAGATCTTTGTGCACAACCCTCAATTCACACCCAGAGTAACGTCATCTTAATTGGTTCGGTTTCAACTGGAGAAATGCTCCATTGTACAAAGATCGATTGATTTGATTAATCTTTTCCCACCTTTCCTTATTTCGTTTTCTTTATCGATTTTTTTCTCTAACATTTTTTTTTCTTTCATTTTTATTTTTTCGCACTTTCTGAATCGATTCTCGAATTTTTTCACCCATACATAAAAGAGTCTGTATCTTTGATTATGGTTTGGTGTGTTTGCATACTAACGACAAAATCGTAATTACAGACCTAAATTACAGTTTTCTAATATTCTTGTAACAAACACGATTATCTTCCATATAGGTTGCAAATTATTGGTATTTATGCATAAGGAAGTCCAAATTTTAGAATAGTTTAGTTTTTTAACATACTAATCACGAATTAGTTAATAAAACGCTAATTAATTTTTTTATATCCTTATAAAAGAAATAATAATTTTCAATATCCACTTTAATTTAATATTGTTTGAAATTATTATGGTATCTTACCTCTTTACTTATAATGGATTCTTCGGGGGAGATATAGCAACATAAGGCTAGGTAACACACTGTCTATTGCTAGATATCGAACTGGCCTGTACATACGCTCTGTATTCTATATTCTGTTCAATATATCTGTTCTACATAAAACCCATGTTCGAGCATTTGCTTGTGACCTTTTCTCGGGGTGGTGACAGAAAATCAAAATGCCTTATTTTATCAGCATAATTTTGGTTTCATTTTTATTCTGATTGAATCCAGCGCGTGGTTTATTCAATAGAAAATCCTTTGTTTTGATAAATAGGAGTGCTTTCATCCCAAATGTAGCTTGCTCTGTGTTGCCAAAAAATCCAGTATTTATCGGATCTTCATGTCTAGTTGATTACTCCCATAGGAAGGAGGGCAGTAATGAAAAATAGAAACAGACCCAGAAACAACTTTTAACCCAATTGAAGAATGTTTTTAAATGTGTACTAATTTATTTTTACAGACTGGTTTCTATATCCTCTAAGTTGTTCTTTTAAGACATTTTGGCTAACTTATCCTTTGGCCTCTGTCAGGTAATCAACCATGACTTCGGAGAGGAATCTGAGTTTTGCAACCTGGTATCCTATCTTTTTTCACTGATAAATATCCGTCAAAGGCCAGAAGATAGTGTTTGGAGCTGCTGCCAGCGATGGGTAAGTCATGCCTCTCACTGAAGATCAATACGATGGAATACCTGAAGATTCTGGAGGAATTTATCACTCTGAATTAAGAATAACGACGATTTTAAGAAAGTCATCTTCACCCACGACACCGCACTTGCTCAAGGGTCAAACACAGTACAGACTCTCTTGAAGACAGAGTTACCGCTTTTTGAGCCCTTAAATATCTTTCTCTTCAGCACGCCAACTATTGGTTATGGTGTAATGCTGAGAAAGTCTCTAATACTTGCCCCATAAAGGTGTGCCCATTGAAGTCCTTCATAAGGCAAGGGTTCTGCACTATCAAGAAAGAGTCAGCTTGCAAGGCCCACCGTGAATTTAGGACACTCTTTCAACAAATTGTGGATGCCAAAGGTAGCCAGTGGCTATGATAATATCAGAGGTCTAATGCCCAGCGCGTAAAGATTCAGCAATAACCATTCTGTGGTTAAATTTTACTCTGGCACTCGTTTTCCGTTCAATATTTCTTGGTAACTAACCTTGAACACCCGAATAGCAGAACATCAGAAAAAGTACAGTTACTAAGTAGAGTCAAATCATGTTGAAGACACCGCTAGATTACCGAAGTTAAGCAACTTAGAGCTTGTTCCGGACTAAAATGGGTCACTATTTTGAAATATCAGGTTCTGTGCTAGACTGGTCGGCGGTTAATGGCATGATCAGTCAAATGCATTCAAAAGACCTGCCCACCCTCTCCCACACCTCCTCCACCACACTGATTGAGGAGCAGCTATAAAAGTTTCCCGTTAGGATTACCCTCATGGGTGATGGCTGGGAGTTTCAGGAAAATGCGAAAAACTCTATAACAGCGAGAAAACTGATCCAAGCCTGAACGGGTGAGAGGAGGTCTTCCTGCTTAATAACAACAAAAGCAACAAAAACTAACATTTCGGTTTAATAACACTTCTTTAATAAACCAGAACAGTGGGTTGAAATTACAAACAAGTAATCGTTTACACCCTGTAAACATTATAAACTAATGTTACGTTAATCATTTTAACCCAAATCTCCATTGTTTTTTTAAAACAGTTTTTACGTTAAAAATATAATCAAATATAGAGAACTTTTTTAAATATGATGGGGACAAGAGTAATTTCAATACTAGTTTTATTCTCGTGAAAAATAGGCATTTCTAAATAATTAATCTCTTCTAGTTTTTTTTATTAATTTGTTTCATATAACTTCATTGTTTCATATGGACCGCGAGGGTGAAGCATTGGTAATAGCCTGGACTCTGAAATCGTAGTATGCGAGTTCAAATCCAAATCAAAAACATTACATTCACCTGTAGGGGCCTGTTAACTCGGGAGAGCAACTCATCAAGGTGAAGGACAACACTGAATGAAAAAAAAGCACAGGTAAATTGAGAACGCAAAAATGGCTTTGTGCCTAACTTGGGTTGGTTGTCGACCAAGAAAATATAATGTAACGTTATTGTTAAGCAAAAGCGCCTTTATCTAATATATATGTCGTTTATCAATTTTATTTATAATATAGAGTTAAAAACACTGTTTGAGGAAAATATTTTTTATCTGGAAGTTTGAAGAACGTATAAATCTTTTAATAAAAAACATCGACACAAAAACATTTTACAACTTTTACATATGAAACACGAGAGAGAGTGTTGCATCAAAACACATGGATCAATTCCAAAATTAACTTTAATCTGACTAAATTTCCATTTTCCATTTTACTCATATAGCTCTTTAAAAGAAATCTTGTAACAATATACACTCAAAGCGTCAAGCACAATGCAAAAAAAAAACTCCATTCATCCAAACGAACAATGTCTACAAAACGTAACAACATTATTTGTTTATTCAAAGGAAGAATGTAAATGAGAATTGAATTACAATAAATGTTTGAAATAGAAGCAATTTATAAATGTATTATCATTTAAGTAATAAATATCCTTAATTTATTTGTAAAAACTTTGAATAAAAGCAAAATCAT
>JAUZSX010315605.1:0-11983 GCA_034780655.1 Idiosepius hallami | reverse complement strand
TCTTTTACATCAAAAATGGTGTCCTCTTAATCCTTCCTATTTCTGCCATTCAATGATATCCCTGACGACACAACAGTTTGCATTGTTGAATAAGTCTTTTAGATCTTTAGATTGGTAGTATTTTGATTTAGAAGGAAGAACTCAAACATTCATGACGACCACTGGGCAGGACTCCTACTTTGTTACTTATTTCTGTACTTTTTTTCTGTTCTATATACGTTTAATCCCGATATTATGTTCTGAATTATTTATGGATTAGAAAACAATAATAGTGCCGACGAGGATTGGGTCCACCAACCATAACCGTTTTCTGACAAAGCAGCAAATTTTATTTTCAAAAATCAAAGAGAAATTGTTGTCTATCTTCAAGAAACCTAGAAATCGTAATAAGTTTACTTTCAGTTTTTGATTGATCACATTAACTCAGAAGGGCAACTTATTTAGGTGAAGGGCATTACCTCTTCTAAATCCCAGACAGACGTAGCTTGTGGGTGCTGTCAAACAGTGCATCTTGCATTCTGAGTCTTGATAGAGGGTGTGCCAGGAGAAAGAGACTGTGAAAAAGAACATCTATAGTTTGATGACTGAAATGACGGGTTAATCTGCCATAGGGCATATATATACGACTTTGTGACAAATCACAGTTCGTAGCTTGACTGCTCGACTGAGTGAATAATCACCCTATTTTGAAATTAAACAAAGCTGATAACCAGAACATCAACTTATGGACTTTGTTTAAAACGAGTTTGAATTCTTGTCAATCTTCTATTATCGCTTTTGCTTATTTCCTTTGGGAAAGGTATAATTTTTTTATCAGTTCTGATTCAATTGAAGATTAGATCCATGTGGAACCCTGGAATCTTCTATCAATTTAACTTTTTATTTATTTTACAGATTTTGGTATTTTTTCATTAGATATTCTTTTGTTATTTTCGCGTGCAGCAAGACTGGACTTCTCACCTCTAGATGAATGGTTTGTGAAAGCGTCTGTCGTAACCAACAATGCTCAAGAGATTAAACTATAGCATCTTATGACCAATGATGGCCCACTGAGCCCTGACGTCGAGTAGCCAGTGCGTCTACTGCCTATGCTGCGTAAGAGTAGCGGGGGTATCTCAGGTGTGATACACCAGACGACACCGGTGAGGACGACAAAGTTCAAGAGCCGGCACAAAAAAAATAAGTCAGGGTTCGAATCTTCGCCTGGACTGTTAAAGCTTGCTCGAATAGTCTTTGCATTGACCCAGCACCTCTATCACCCGAAATCTCCCTACGTCAGAAGAAAGGCTATACCAGTACGTCTGAGAGGTGGTACAGGCACAGGGGCTGCCACAAAAAAAAATCCATGATAATCTCGAAATGAATGTCGCTTAGATATTTGTATTGTAAGACCTAGTAGTAAGACCTCCAATCCATGTGTTTTGACGTGAAGATTCTCAGAAAACATTCAGAGAAAGACAGAAATGCACATCAACCAAAATGTTGTAAAGATAACGATAAAGATTAGAGTGGAAGTCAAAATTACGGATATAACCCATTTTATTATAATATTATTATAAACTCAATAAATATTATATTTACTTGGTGAACACTAACCCAAATTAGGCACAAGGCCAATTTTACGTGCTCATACCCGGGATTTTTACATTCGGTGTTACCCTTCACCTAAATGAGCGGCTCTCTCGAGTTAACGAGCCCCATCTGCCCGAGGCACCTAAAGGTGAATGTAATGGTTTTGACTGGGATTTGAACTCGTGTAATACGATTTCTGAGCCCGAACTTTTACCAATGCTCCACCATCATCTTATGTGTGATTAAGAAATTAAACTTTTACATAATCGACAAAATCACTATTCTTTTATTCGTTTAAAAAGAAACCAAATTTATGAATAATAGCTTCCAAGTTGTTTATATGAAAAATTGTTATTGTAAATATTTTCATAAGAAAGGGTTCCTCAATTCATAAAATGAAGAAGTAATATTCATTGTCTTTTTTAAAATGTCGTTATATTTTAACGTTGTTAATGTTTGAATATGTTGACTGCAACTTATTTATTTGTTTGTTTTGATATTTTTGCGTGTATTTTTAGAGAGGGGGGTACTGAACTTCATTGAAAGTTTTTTTGTGAGATCAAATGTATAGAGTTAGGGTTAGGAGTGGGAATAGGTTCGTATGTGAGAAGTAAATATTTCCGATGAATTCGTTATTGTTTGTGTTGGAATAGACAAAAAAAGGATAAGGCGAATGGATGAAGAAAAATAAAAGAAGAAAAGAAAAAGAAGAAGAAAAAGAAGAAGAAGAAGATGAAGAAGAAAAAGAAAGAGTAAGAAGATAATGATGAAGAAAAAGAAAAGAAAGAAGGAGGGAGATATTAAAGAAAGATGACAAGAAGTCACAAAAATACATTGTAAAATAGACGCAAAAGATAAAAGAAGAAAAAAAGATGAGGAGAATGAGATAAAAAATACGAAGAAAAGAGAAGAAGAAGACGAAGAAGAAGAAGAAGAAAGAGACAAAAGAGTCAGAAGATAATGACAATGAAAAAGAAGAGAAAGAAAGGAGGAGAAATAGAGGAAACAAGAAAACGATTAAAAAGAAGAAGATTTGATTTGATTTGATTTGATTTGGGATTTAACGGCATATCAACCACTTTTGGGGTCATTTAATGCCAGAGAAGAAGAAGAAGAAGAAAGATGAGAAGATAATGATGGTGAAGAAGAAGATGGAAAAATAAAAGAGACATTGAAGAAGAAGAAGAAGAAGAAGAAGAAGAAGAAGAAAAAGAAGAAGAAATGGAGGAAGAAATGTGGAGATTCATAACTTTCCCAAGGGTATTTGTCCAATTATGAACGCAAATGGATTATTAAGATTCCAATGATTCCGAATTCCGACTTCCTACCAAGTGGGCCAAAATCAAGAAAACGCTGAAATAGAATGATTTTAGTTAACTTGTCTTGAATAACCGAAAAAGGTGAATAGGTACAAAGAAACCGAATGAAATAATTTTGACTTGTCAACACAAATGTAATTTTCAATTTGATTAAATGCTAAATTCAAATCGTTACTTATCCCTAGGCTGATGAACCGAATGTCCATAAAACCTCGGAATGTGAAGTAAATAAAGCTAGCATTGATTACGGATGGCGAGAAATTGCCTAAACAATATTAAAAGATTAATACGAAAGAAACCATATAAAGAAAATGAATTTCATATTTAGGTTTAAGAAATGTTTCCTTCTTTAAAAAAAAAGAAATACGTTATGATTACAGATCATTATGGATCGTGAAATTATAATAGAATATTGTAACATTTTCATATCTCATCAACAACTCATCCCTGTTGGACATGTATATATACGATTGTACAGAAACGTACACGTGCATATTATATTTACTTGGTGAGCACCATTCCAAGTTTAGCACAAGGCCATTTTTCCATGCTCTTACCCGGGCTTTTTACATTCGGTGTTACCCTTCGTCTAGATGAGATGCTCTCCCGAGTTAACGAACCCCATCTGCCTGAGGCTGCAAAAGTGAAGTAATGGTTTTGACTAGGATTTGAACTCGCGTAATACGACTCCAGAGCCCGAGCTTTTACCAATGCTCCACAGTCGCTGCTCATACGTACACGTGTATATGTATGCACATACATACATGCATATATACATACAGCTATATGAATATGACATAGGTGTGCATGTATGTAAAAATCTGGACCTATTGAAAATTTTATTTATTATCTATACACTTATAATAATTAGATCGTCGTGTTAGTGTGAGAACCTACATCCTGTAAATCTTTTGAAAATAAAACCAAAATAGATATAAAACAAAACAAAAATAAAATAAAACTACATTAGAGAAAAAAACATTAGAAATGATTTAAATCTGAAAAATAAAACTATCAGAAATGAACTTAGTATAAAAAAAAGCATTAACTGATTTTTCTAGAAAATAGGCATTCTTAATTACCTAAATGGCAGGTCCCCAATGCTACACCGTCGCTACCCATCTATGAAATATATATGTTTACGTGTTAGATAATTTTTATTTCAGATTCGTGTATTCCTTGTCTATCTGAGTCTTGACGTGTTTTTCTGTTTGTATTTTGCTCGTTTCGGGAAATTTTGGTTCGTATGTGTGTGTTTGTAGTTCGTTGGCTTTGCTGGTTTTTATAAGTGTGTTTTTGTGTATGATTTAGATGCTATTTTTATTCGTAGCTGTGTATCTTTCCTAATGCGTATGAATTAATCCCTGTGCTTCTTTGTGGGTCTTTAGGGTTTTGCTTTTGTTTTTGTTAGTTTTTTCGCCTGAAATTTTGAAAAAAAAATACTTTAATACAATTATTTAGTTATTTTGACCTTGGAATGAAATAGCTATCTGTAACACCTGACTTGTTCCCAATAAAAGACATGTGTATAAGGATCTGGTGTGGGTAGATGTTATCACGCCTACTCACTATCAAAAAGTCATGCATATTATCTTCATAAGTGATTTAACGCTCTAAACTGACATTCCCTAAATTTATTTTTTTGTTAAAATTTTTGTTAGAAAATTATTAACTGTATATATTCTTCTCCCTCGGGAAGATTCTATTTATATCAAGAGTAGATTACAGAATTGCAGTCTCCCTGTTATATTGACTTTTCTATTGGTTATTGTTTTTGTTTTGTTATTTGTTGTTTTGTTTTATTTCTTGTTTTTTAAACACTCATTTTTTTTCAATTCTGTTTTTGATTTCTTGCATGAAGTAAACAAATCATTATGTTTCCCTCGTTAAAATAACAACTAGAAATATCATTTCAAAATTAATACCTCTTTCTTTTTAATATTTAAATAGCAATATCAAATTATTGGAATACTGAAAGTTCCCTTTATTTCTAGCAAAAAAGGAATTAAACCTGTTTTAAGCAGCGTTTTAGAAGGGACACAGTATCTTAATATTTTGAAAATTATGTTTATTTCATAAATTATTATAATTAACATTAATTATTATAATTAATAATCAATAATTATAATTAATAATTAATATTTTCCTTAGTTTAAAATATTTAAGTATATCTAGATACCTTGCAGTCAGTGACTACAAGTCCTTCTACTCCTCATGCAGTTCATGAATATATATTTTTTTTTTTCTTGGTAGAAGACGAAACCAAGTTTGGCACAAGTCCATTTTTACGTGCTCTGTATACATGGGCTTTTTTAATTCAGTGTTACTCTTCACCTAGATAAGTTGTTCTCTCGAGTTAACGAGCCTCATCTGCCCCAGGCATCTAAAGTGAATGTAATGGTTTTGACTGGGATTT
Source organism: Idiosepius hallami (assembly GCA_034780655.1). NCBI lineage: Eukaryota > Metazoa > Mollusca > Cephalopoda > Idiosepiidae > Idiosepius > Idiosepius hallami. The sequence goes on along the minus strand of JAUZSX010315605.1, from coordinate 6,676 downwards.
GAACTCGCGTAATACGATTCCAGAGCCCGAGCTTTTACCAATGCTCCGCCGTATATATAAATGCCCAGCAACAACAGTATAAACTCAAGTCATCTTGGTGACACAGATTACTATCAGATCACTGAAGTTAAGCAACGTAGAGCCTCTTCATTAGTACTTCTAAGATGGGTGAGGATATCACGTAGGATATCAGATATTGTACCAGGCTGGTCGACGATTTGGTTTGTAGTTTGATTAGTTGAACCCATTAAGCATTTGAACCATAAGACATATCACCTCTACCAAGACCACCTCTTTGCATTAACCGACCAGCGACTAAAATGGTCCTCAATTACAGAATTAAATACTGAGTTAAAAAGCACAAAAATGCAATAAAGAAAAAAGAAATACTAAAAACATCGGTTAAAAAATAAAATCCCATCATGCCCCTCTAATCATATCCTGGTCTGAACATCGTATGTTTTATGTTCGCGTCTTCTTTGGTCTGACGAACTCATTAGCGAAAAACAGAATCTCAAAAATTAACGTTGAAACCGTGTTTCCGCTTCTCGGTCATAAAAGCATGTTTCAACTAATTTTCTAGTAAGGAAACTAAAAAAATTGAATTAAATATACTAAAAAGAAAAATTTCAATTCTTTTTTAACGAGAGGTCTCTCTCTATCTTAATATCCCTTATCTTGAAATGAAAATAGGTGTGTGTTTGTGTATCGGAGTTTATAACAACACTGCATAGGATCATATATGTACATATGTGTGTGTGTAAGTAATTTATGTCGTACTTGATTTTATACATACTTAAATATTATATTTACTTGGCGAGCACCGACCCAACTTCGGCACGAAGCTATTTTTATGTGCTCTTACCCGGGCTATTTACATTCGGTATTCGCCTTCACCTAGATGAGCTGCTCTTTTAAGTTAACGAGCCCCATCTTCCCGAGGCAGCTCAAGGTGAATGTAATGGTTTTGACTGGGATTTGAATTTTTACACACTTATATATGCATGTATGAGTGTATGTATATGTACATCTAATCTAGGTGAAGGGTAACACCGAAAGTAAAAAGCCCGGGTAAGAGCACGTAAAATGACCTTGTGCCAAACTTGGGTTGGTGCCAGAGGCGTAGCAAGAGGGGGGCGTCGAGGTACATATGTCCCCAGGCACCAAGGTGCAGGGGCGCCAAAATGAGGCTTACAAAAATTTCCCAACAAGGGTAAAAAAAACCCGGTCAGATTGCAGCAGCGACTGTGGCAGACCTCTTCTGATACGCTTGCTCAATCACTATATGTCTTCTAGTTTTATTTGGTCAGTTTTTACCGATTGTATAACATTACAAAGTTGTTTTTCATTGCAATCAGTGATATACAGTAAGGTATACAGTGTTGTAAAAGAAAATGCGTTTAAATAGGGAGGAGGGGGCGCCAATTTTATAGTTTGCCCCCGGGCACAAAATACCCTGGCTACGCCTCCAGTTGGTGCTCACCAAGTAAATATAAGTAAACATAGGCGGGATATCATTATATTTATTAAAAAGAATTTTAATTTTTTTTTTCAATTTTTTTTTAATTAACTTTTTTGTTTGTTTTCTGACAAGAAACTCTGTTGTGGGGTTAAGTATCTTAATTCTGAGGGTGGTTCTAGTTGACTGGGGGATAGTATTAAGAAGTTGACTCCATAACTAAGTTTCTCGTAAAAAAAAAAAAAATTGAATTAGAAGTATTAAAAAGAAAAATTAAAATTCTTTTTCATGAAACGTGTCTGAATAATTTAAGTATTCATATACACATTCACTAGCATTTATCTACGCATCGTTTAGACACGTTTTATTAAAAAGAATTTTCATTTTTATTTTTGATATTTTTTTAAAATGTTTTCTTACTAGTAACTTAGTTGTGTGGTAGAGCTTATTATACTAAACTTCTATATACATGTATATATATATATATTTGTATAGGTATATTATATTTAATCAGTGAGCATCAAACTAAGTTTGGAACAGGGCCATTTTTACGGGGTTTTTACATTCGGTGTTACCCTTCATCTAGATGAGCTGCTCACCTGAGTTAACGAGCCCTATTTGCCCGAGGCAGCTAAAGGTGAATGTAATGGTTTGGACTGGGATTTGAACTCGCATAATACGATTTCAGAGCCCGAGATTCTACCAATGCTCAACTGTCGTAGGTAAATATTTATATGCGTGTAGAAATATAAATGCCTACAGATATACATAAAAACACATAAAAATATATGTGTGAGTATTTGAACAAAACATTCATATATTCATACTTATATATACGTAATTGTTGTTAACTTGAGTGTAATAATAGGTAGGTAATTATGATATTACAGAAGCGACGAACAGATGAAGAGAGAGAAAGGGAAATATATACTTAGAGAAAGAAAGCTATACATAATTGTTGCAGATTTAATATGAATGTATTCATTGGTCGGCAATTATGATATTTTATAGAGAGAGTAGAAAGAAGAGAGAAAAGAATAATGGATATATAGACAGAGACACAGCTTTATATAGAGAAAGATCTAGATATACGTAATCATTGCCGACTTAATAATAATATAATAATAAATAGGTAATTATGATTTTTCCGACCATTACATAGAAGGCAATTAATTACCAATAAGACCCATTTGAATAATTCTTTTTTTTTTTGTAACGATAACCGAATTTAATTATTCGACACAATCTCTCAGAATAAAAATGGATGCTTTTTAGATGGAGTTTCACAATTACAAATCATGCAATTTTATTGGTCAATTTGCTAAAAGTCCAAGCTAGTATTTATTTAGAAAAAAATCAAACCTATAAAAGACCCTACATTTTTCCTTTTTTTGCCTAATGTTTCTTATTACTAATACACTGTAAAAACTATGAAACAAATATTAATAAATCAAAAAATTCAAAAATGTATTTTGTTTTATTAAGCAGTATTATGAGACTGGACTCACTAAGATTTATGTTTACATTTATGAAATTTGTATCACTTTAAAGGTTTATTTTTGGTATTTACATATCTTTTTGGTTAGCCAACCAGTAGAGTGAAATCCACTATTAGGCAAATCTTTTTCTTCTTGTCGATGACTATATGACCTGACTTTCTAACTTGGATTACTCCATAGAATATATTGCAGGTCTTTAAAACTATAGAATTGCATATTTACCACATCAAAATGTTTAGCTAGAAAAAAAATTTTTTTTAATAAAACCAATTACAGATAAAACAAAGTTATTATTCTTTCTTGTCTGTGATAATCTGATCTGATCTTCTTGTCCGTATTGACTTTTCAATTCGTCTATCGAAGTTCCATGGGTCTTTGTTTATACATACACAATGTTAAATACTTCAAAAAGGCGGTCGGCGTGGCTCAATGGATAGACAATCGGACTTCGAACCGTACTACTCGGGTTCGAATCCAAGTTGTTCCGTCAACGTTGACATGTCGACTAATACCCTTGAAGGCATGAAGCCAAATCTTCCCTCCGGCTATGGGTTAAATAGTGAAAGACATCAAGGGTGGATGTGGTGGATGATGTCCACTATGACACAACGGCACTAAAGGCGTTGAAAGCTGCAACAGAGGATGGCCTCCAGTCGCCGTGGTTCTCTATGCCATTGGAACAAGGTCCTCCTCTGTCAAGGGGCCGTGTTGTGACTGCAGGTGAATCAGTCTCTCCACGTTAAAAGGCATCACGCACAGGCATCCTCCCCCAAAGAGTCCACAGAGACAAAGACGGAGGGCAGTCATACTCGACTACGAGTGACCGCCGATGACTCACACAACTATAGTTTGAGTAATTACAGTTTAATTATAATCTGATTAATTGTATTTTTCTTTATCAATCTTTCTCAACTTTTTTTAGCAAATTGTATAAAATATTTATTTCTACGGTAACAGAAATTTATAAAGTGAAATAATAATTTTAATAATAGTTTTTATCTATGGTTCTTAGAATCTTTATTTTAAAAATTTCAGTTAAAGAATTTTACTACAAAACTTCCCTCCACTATATTTAGTGGAGTGAACTTTTTTTTTTAAATAAAAATTCTAAAAACCATAGATAAAAACTATTATTAAAAATTATCATTTCACTTTATAAAAAAGTGCAATAAAGTAAGAGATTGATAAACCAAACAAAAATAGCAAAAATAAAAAACATAAGATGGAATATGTAAGAATTATTTGAAAGGTTTTAGAAAATGAAATCTATGCAATTGATAGAAGTCTTATATTTCTTTGGTTTTGCCTATATTACTCAAAATCTTTTTTTCTTGAAGGATGGGATATTTCGAGAAATCTGATCCGTGTGAATTCTATGTAAACGGATTTTCCAGATTTGCTCAATATCCATTTTTTTTATTGTTGCAAAAAAAAACAACAACAGTAAATTTGAATTTAATTCGCATCCTTTTCTGTTTCTCAAATTAAATAAACTTCCTACATAAAAGTTTTTGATTGTATCAAAAAAGTGTTCATTTTTTTAGAGTCTGTATTGGATATAATGAACCATAAGGGATTTACGTGAAAACTTTACTTTTATCAAAATAATGAACTTTTTGCATTGGCACCGGATTGAAAAGGATCAACATATACTAATAGAAAATCATCACAAAAGATTTTAATTTCACCAAAATACGAAGCTCTCGTACTTGTCTTACACTACAAATAAATAAATGAAATAATAATAATAAAAAAACATCGATAAAAGTATTAAAAATAAAACAAATATAGTCAAAAATAAAGCATAACATTTTTTGGCAGTTGACGGCCTGTAGGGAGATAGAGTCTTTGCCTTTTTGATAGATTTTTTTGTTTTTAATACGATGTTTTGAAAACGTGGACTTTTCTTCGTTTTTTCTCTTTAATACGTTCAATGAATATTTTGCAGAATCATTGGCACCACCATTTTGTTTTTCATTGGAATCCGCCGCAAATACATACACAAACGTGTGCAGTGCATAAAGACGCGGATCAATAGTCATGATGTTTATGGAAAGGAGAATAAATAAAGGCATAGGAAAACAAATACGAAAGAAAAATGAAAGAAAGAAAAAAATCAGAAAAAAGAGAGAACGAAAAAAATGAAAATGAAGAATTGAACAAAATAATATAAAGTAAAGGAAAGAAAGATAAAGAAATAAAGAAAAAGAGAAACATAAAAAATAAAACTGAAAATAAATTGATAAATAAATAAAGAAAAGAAAAAAAAATTAAGAAGACGAAAGAGAAAGAAAGTGAATGAAAATAAAGATAAAATTGAAAGAAAATGAAGGAAACATGGAAAAACAATAATAAACAAAAAAGGAAAAAACTAAAGAATAAGAATAGAAAAATAGAAAAGTAGAGAAAAAAGAAAGGAAGAAAAAAAGGAAGAATTTTAAAAAAAAGAAAAAAAGAAAGGAATAAAGATAGAAAGAAAAAAGTAAAAAAAGGCAAAAGAAAGAAAGAAAGAAAGAAAGGAATAAAGAAAGGAAGAAGAAAGAAAGGAAGGGTGGAAGAAGAAAGAAAGAAAGAAAGAAAGGAAGGAAGGAAGAAGAAAGAAAGGAAGGGAGGAATAGGAAATAAATAAAGAAAGAAAGAAAGAAAGAAAGAAAGGAAGGACGAAAGAAGTAAGAAAAAAAGAAAGGAAGAAGAAAGAAAGGAAGAAGAAAGAAAGAAAGGAGTAAGGAAAGGAAGAAGAAAGGGAGGAAGAAGAAAGAAAGAAAGGAAGGAAGGAAGGAAGAAGAATGAAAGAGAGAAAGGAAGAAAGGAAGGAAGAAGTAAGAAAGAAAGAAAGAAAGAAAGAAAGAAAGGGAGGAATAAGAAATAAATAAAGAAAGAAAGAAAGAAAGGAAGGAAGAAAGAAGTAAGAAAGAAAGAAAGAAAGAAAGGAAGGAAGAAAGAAAGGAAGAAAGAAAGAGACACCAAGAAAGAAAGAAAGAAAAGTAACAAGAACAATTCATTTTCCTCGTTCTCTCAGTTCTTCTTCCTTCTTTCCTTCATATTTTTCTTTTCTTTTACCTTCATCTTTTCTTTTCTTTTTTTCTCCATTCATTTTTTTCTTTTACTTTCAAATGAAAGAAACAAAAAATGAATAATTTTAAAATTCATTATTTTATTTTTTGACTTTTTTTTATTATGTTTTATTTACTTTTTCTTTTTTTTTCTATTTTCTTTCTTCTTTTCTTCTTACCTTTTAAAAAAAAGAAGTACCCTGAACATGCATTAGCTGCCACGAACCATTTACAGTAAAACACATACTCATAAACTGCAATGACTCCAACTCAATTCGATCAAAATACTACTAATATAAAGATCTAAAAGACTTATTCAACAATACCGACCCTAACAAAATCTTTCAATTTTTAAAAGAAATAAGACTATATCACAAAATTTAAACTTTTTCTTTCTTAAAAACAAATTCAATTTGATCAAAATACTACCAATATAAAGATCTAAAAGACTTATTCAACAATACCGTCCCTAACAAAATATTACAATTTTTGAAAGAAATAAGACTATATCACAAAACTTAAACTTTTTCTCCCTTAAAACAAATTCAATTCGATCAAAATACTACCAATCTAAAGATCTAAAAGACGTATTCAACAATACAGACCCTAACAAAATCTTACAATTTTTGAAAGAAATAAGACTATATAACAAAATTTAAACTCTC
>JAUZSX010315595.1:0-11983 GCA_034780655.1 Idiosepius hallami | reverse complement strand
CACAAGGCCATTTTTATGTGCTCTTACCCAAGCTTTTTAGATTTGGTGTTACCCTTCACCTAGATGAGCTGCTCTCCCGAGTTAATGAGCCTCATCTGCCCGAAGCAGCTAAAGATGAATGTAATGGTTTTTGACAGATTTAAACTCACGTAATACCATCTCAGAGCCCAAGCTTCTACCAATGCTCCACTGTTGCTGCCTATATATATATATATATATATATGAAAGTGAGAGGTATTGTACTTGAGTAGCTCTAATCTTGTTTATATTCTCTCCGTTAAAAAGGAAATGGGTAAGGAAAGAAATCAAAATAATTGACTAGTTTCCTGAAATAAGTGCAGGGGCTTCTAAATTGATTGACAAATATAAAGAAGCAGATGTAAAATTATGTTCAGAGAGTGGCTTTAAGTCAAGGTTATTTAATTGTGGTTTTCTTTGATTTTAGGGGTTCCAACTGCCCTGTCTTTCTCCAGTTACTATCTTCCCTTCTCTATTAAAACTTACAGTTTTGTAGCTATGCAGCTATTACAATTGCTCCTTAAAAAATCCTATTGTATATATTATATGTAATCATTCTAAAAAGCATTTATTCTACTCACAAGATTTTTTTCTACGGGAAGATTTGTAAATGTTTTAAAAGGATATTGTTTTCATATTTTTTTAATACCCAGTTATGATTTTAGAATCAATAATTAGATCAATTTTTAAAACTTGTTAATGTTATAATAGCCAATCTTTTTGTATAAAAGTGAATGTGTGTGTGTGTAATCTACCAAATTTCTCTGTCAATTTTGGGTCTACAGACTTGAAATTTGTTGGGTTATTCAGACCTGGGACAAGCTTTTTAAACACTTTTGCTTGGAAATTTAGCTGCTAAAGAATCAAAGTTGAAAGATTAGATAGTTGCAGTCTCTACCAAACTACTCTGCCAGTTTTAAGTCTAAACACTTGAAATTTAATATACGGTGTCTTCAGACCTGGGGAAAGCTAATTGGTTTTGAACTGGAAAAATAGCTTTTAAGGAGTAAGCATTTGGAATCAGAAAAAATACAAATCAAAATAAACACAGAAGTGAGCATCAAAGTATTTAGACCTCTGAAATTTGCATAGCTCAATGATCCAGACCAAGAAATTTGCATATGTACTGTACTGCTTTACTATATAATAAGCTTCCTTAACTACCTTAGTCAGAAGTACCTCCCAGGAATTACTTATTGTAGTAAATAAAAAAAATAGACAATAGATAGTATTAGAACTAATAATCCTTTTGTTCTTTTATTACCTTCACTGTCTACCTAATATAAGCAAACATTTTAGTAGATTAATTCATATTATAATTTGTATGGTCTTCTATGACTTGTCTATTGTGTTTATTAGGTTTTCCATCCATAATATTTATTTAATTGTTAATTAATAAAGAGAAATTATTTTACTGCTATCTCAAACTCAACCAAGTAGAATTAACAAAATATAAAGAAACACACAGTACATAAATCAATGTTTTAAGAAAGATTTTTACAAATATAATAATTGATTCAGCATTAAATGATGTGAAAGACATAGCTTGTAAAACAAATCTGTATACTAAAGAATATTTTTGTGTATTAAGTAGTTTAGTCCTATCTGAAGAAAAAAAATATTCTTTTGATTTTAGGTCAGGGTCAGGTGTTATTAAACCTGCTTACAATATTAGCTTAAACTTAAATTTTCCAATGATTTTTTCCCATGATATAAGGAAAAAGTTTAGGTGACTAGTTTTAGCAGTTAAGTATTTTTTTATTTCTTTTTTTTATGCGGGGGGGGGCACAATTGATTTGCTCAGAATAAAAATATTGATTGATTTAAGTTTTTTTTTTTTTTTCATTTAATTAAATTTTGGAAGAGAAATTAGGCAAAAGAATATAATGGGAGATAGAAAAGAATCTGCTTTATTTTATTATTATTAATATTATCATTATTATGAACTGGCCGGAATGTTCAGATCTCTATCTCTATGATATCAGAATTTTACTTTTCAAATACCCAGTCTTCATTTCCACCACTTTGATTATTTTTTTTAAAAAGTTTCTAAAAGATTTATTTCTATTTCTTTTGTTTAGTAATTTATATTTAGATTAACATCGTCACCTACCTGAAGAAGTCTGCAGATTGACACATTGTAATAGATTCAAAAGAAAACGATTGTAATTTTCAGACAGTAGAGTCTAAAACTGTTGTGTAGCCCCTCACTTAGTCTCTAGTTGTGCTTTCAGAGGTTTCTATCATGAACTAGTAGTAAGTGGATTGTTATTGTTGTCTTGTAATTATGCATTAAATGAGATCTTAGTAAGAGTAGTGGAGAGACACAACAAAACATCTATTAAACTCATCTAGTTTAGTCCCATATCTTTCCTAACATTTGAACACCAATAGAAGCCTAATATTGCCTATAAAACTTAGTAGTATGACTTGTGAACTTACCTCCAATTCTAACTCCATCTCTAATGACAGATTCTCTGATTATTTTACATCTGTAACTAAAATGTCACTTGCCTTTGGGTCAAATGCAGATTTGACAATCTAGAAGAATAGAGCTAAATTGTATCAGAATAGGAAATAGAAAGTTATATAACTTATGAATTATTTAAAAAAAAAAAGAAGTAGAATCAATAATGATAACATTTCATTTTTAGAAATCTAAGAATCCCTTTAATGTTTTTTAATGTATTATTTCAACTATTTTCTGTTATATATTTCATTTGAATTGATTTGCTAAGTGGAAAATTATTTTTAAATGTTGAGAGGTTTTGATTGTAATAAAATAATGTTTCCTTCTTGAAAAAAGAAGAAACTATTATTTGTGTGTTTCAATGAGTTCATTTATGTTATATCAAATAACCCAAATCCATTGAGAGGCTTAGAATAATGTAGTTTTAGGTTTCATTTCTTAAGATTTTTTTTAAATAAGTTTAATAGTTGTGGTAGTGCTTATTTTATTTATACTATTATATGAAAAATTGTATTCAAAATGTATTTTTATGTTTCCAAAAGAATTTTAATTCATCTCCACCCAAAAATGAAAATATTTTGTTTTTGCATTTTACTTACTTATCAGTGGATTAATAGCAGAAACATAATTCTAGTGAAATATTCACTGTTCATAATTATAATAGTAAAAACTCTCTCTCCCTCCTTCCCTCCCTCCTTCAACCTCAATGGTTTCATAAGAATATACAATAGTCTTCCTCTTTCTGTTTTTTGAGTTTATTCAGCATTTTATTAAAACGACAGATTTCAAATTTAATAGTGGCTGTCTCTTATGCAGATGAGTTGGTACATGAATACAATTAAATGTAAATTTATCAGGGAAATTTTTATAAGGATAGAAAAAAGAAAATATTTGTAATACAAAAGTACATTTTTTTTTTGTTAGTTTAAAATTTGGAATGCCTATTTTGACTTAAGCCTTGTTTACACATTTTATTTACATTTTACAAAAATATTTGTCTAAATTTTGTTTATAAATAATACCTACAAAGAAAAATATGTGATAATGAGTTTTGAATAAGACAAAATAGTTCTGATGACCATAAAGCTATTGTGAGAATTAGTTTAGTATTTAATATTGTAACGAATTTTCAATATTATAATTTAAATCAATTGTGTTTCTTTTTAATTCAAACAAACTTAGGCAAGTATATGTATAACAATTTTGGAGAGAATGAATTTAGAAGTTTGCACAAATGTCTTTGAAATCTGGAAAACAATTTCAAAATTTACCATCAATAAAATCTATGAAAGCATCTATTTTTCTTCTTCGGGTTTTAGCCTTTTAATTCTACTAGAATTCATTTTAGATAATATATAGAGGTAAGGTAAAATTGACTTGAATTAAAAATTGAATGTATTGACACATCAAACATTGTCTCCACAGGCTACTCTGCTTGCAAATAAAGTCTCCCTTTCATCTATGTGAGTGTGTTTTGTTGTTAGGAATATGTTATGAAAATCATTTGAAACTTCTTGACAACTATATCATTTCATCTTGCAAAAAAGTACATTTATAAAATGCCACAAATCCTCATTTAAACTGTAGAGGCTTAATCGTGGTAGTTTAACTGCTCTCTTTTTTTCTTTTTTGTATATTTTGATCATACTAATGCATTTACTTATATAGTTTTGGCCAGATATAAAAATTGAAATATTAGTACTATTATTGCTAAGTAATAATTATAATGAAACTTTTTCATTCAAATCAATTAGATGTGACCTGTATAAATCTGGATTGCTTGTTGTAAAAATTATTTATTTTGATTTTAAAATCTTTACTGAATCTTGTTTATTTTATTTATTTGGTTTTAGTTTTGAATATTTATTAATGATTTTATGCTTTTTCATTTTCAGAATTAAGAGTCCATTAGAAATTTGTGGATCTGAAGATGGAAACCAGCATAGATGGCCCGTCTGTGTGCAACACACCTCCTGTGAACCATTTAGCTGACCAGCTGGGTCAGGATGATTACCTGGACACCCTGATTGCTGCTGTTACCCAGGGCAAAGAGCAACTAGAGAATCCAGTAGAAGAGGAGGAAGAGGAGGAGGAAATGGAGCAAGATGAAGAGATAAAAGGAGAGGATCTAGATAATAAGGAAAAAGAAGATGATGATGATGATGAAGGGAAAGAAGAAGAAGAAAAGAAAAAAGACAAGGAAAAGGAAACAAAAGAAAAAAATACAAGAAATGAAAAAGAAAGTATAGAAAAAGAAAACATGGAGGAGGATAAGGAAGAAAAGGATAAGGATGAAGATGCAGAAGAAGAGAAAAGTGCCAATGAGGTTCAGGCATCTCCGTTGAAAGAAGAAGAAGAAGAAGAAGAAGAAGTGAAAGATAAGAAAATAAAAGAAGAGAAGAGTGAAGAAAAAGATGAAGACAAAGCTCCGAGCGAGAAGTCAACAGGTCCAAAACAAAAGAAAAAACGTAAATATAAAATTCGAAAAGAGAAAGATCAAGACGAGTCGAATTCCGAAGAAGAAGAAAAAGATTCGAAACGTATAAAGACAGAAGACGGTAACCTGAGTGAAGACGCTGGCAAAGGAACCAGTTCTGTGGACGCCAGTAAAACCGGCTCGAAAAGAATGATGAAAAAGAAGAAAATAAAAAAGAAGCCTGCCTTTGAGTCTGGGGACGAAGCAAGTTCGGACAACTCCTTGAATTCCGATTCAGACTCTGAGAGCACCGGCACCAGCAGTAGTTCCAGTGGTAGTTCTGACTCGAGCTCGGACATGGAAGACGAGGACGATGATAGTTCTGATAGTTCTGATTCCTCTGATGACAAAGACAATGAAGAAGAAGAAGAAGAAGAGGAGGGAGAAGGTGATAATAAAAAGAAAGTTGAAAAGGAAGTCAAAGAGAAAGAGAAAAAAGCCAAGAGTAAGGCTGGCAAAGTGAAGAAGGAAAAGGGTGCCGGCCGAAAAAAGAAGAAGGAAAAAGACACTGATAGCGGAGGAGATGATAAGCTAAAAGATTCAGCAAAGAAACGCAAGCTAGCTCTGAAACGACAACGAAAGAAAGAAAAGGAGAAAAAGAGAAGAAATATCAGGTAGATTATTATTATTATTATCATCACCATCATTATTATTATTATTATTATTATTATTATAATTAACATTTAATTTCTTTGCAATTATTACAATAATTCACAAACAGGGAAATCAACCTTTTTAGGTCATTTTAATGCCGAAAACAATTACTTATGATAACATAATTTTTATACACACATAGTTTATTTCATAACACAAGTTGCACTATTTAATCCATAGCTGGAGAAAAGACGGGGATTCATACCTTTCCCAAGGACACTAGTCGACATGTCAACGTAGACGGAACAACTTGGATTTGAACCCATGTACTTTGGTTCCGAAGTTCGACTGCCTATCCACTGGGCCATGTCAACCACCCATTCTTTAAATGTAAACCAAGATATTTCAAATTTCCATTTGGCTTAATTGGTAGACAGTCAGACTTAGGAATCGTAGTATGCAAGTTTAAATCCCAGTTGTTCAATTTGCGTTCATAATTGGACTAAAAGGTATAAATCTCCACATTCCCTCCAGCTATGGATTAAATAGTGAAAATTTTGTTATTAAAAAAAAGACTACTTGTGTTTACATAAAATAATTGTTCTCAGCATTAAATGGCCTAAAAAGGTTGATATGCCATAACACAAACAATCAAAACTCAGTTTTCTACTCACTCTGAAACAATTTAAATGTCCACCAATTCTCTGCTTAATAACTCCTATGTTTGATTTACTCTCACTTCCTTCAAAATAATTTCCATAGGAGGTAAGGGTTTTCAAAACATTTTATTGACCCCTTTTTAGTTCAAATATGATTTTTATTCAGTTCCAAATTATTTGAACACAAATCAGTCTTTTTTCAAAATTCTTTAGGCAGTGTTGTTACTGGTCTCTAAAAGTGGTGGGTGTAATTATTTTTTTTAAATGGGAATAGAACCAGAAAAAAAATATTCCATAACTTTTCCCAATTTGATTGCTTTTGTTTCTTTCAATACATTATTTTATTTGTGAAATTTTCAGATCAATTTTACGTGATGATCAACTGGAAGCAGAAACACTGGCTGCTCAAAATGAAGAAATGGAGAGACAAAGACGTTTACAAGAGCTGAAAAAACAAATGCAACAGAAAGTTGTTGTGAAACCTGAAGAAAAAGACTCCCAATTGAAGTCATTGCTGCAAGGGGATTGTCCGTCCGATACATTTTATTTAGGATCTGAACAAATAGGTGAGATCATGCTTGCATTCTCTTTTATTCTTGTAGAACAAGAGTCTCCAAAGTTTTTAAATGGACAGCCATATTTCTGGCTTTTTAGGATTACGCGGGCCAAAATTAAAAAAAACAACAAAAAAACTGACCCTGAAACAGTGAATGAATGAACAACTTTAAAATAGGCTTAAAGCAACATTTATTTACAAATTCTGAATCCATGCAGAATTTTCTGCTAATAAATAAACTTTCAAAATCTTTTTAACTTCTTATTCATTAGGATTAGATAAACCAAATTTTTATTTTCACACATTTCCATTTTTTATATTCTTCCTAAGAATTTTTAAATTTTAAATTAGAAACTTTTTTTGGGCTGGATCCTGTAGCATTCGACTAAGATGAGTTATAATTTTATGTAATTCAATTTTTTACTTTTGGTATCTTGATTTATGATTTTCTGAGTATTTTTAGTCTATGTAATAGACATTTTTAAGAAATTCTGTTTTATGCTTCATTAATTGCTAATGAAGCAATAGTAATATTAATATCAACTGTATTAAATATAATTTAAAAAAATTTTTTTCCTAAGTATTCTCAAAACACTCTAGTCATTTTTAGTGAAACTTTGTTTATTGTTGAAATCTTTATTTTGCAAGGAAAATTTCAGATTTAAAAATTTACTAATGGTTGTTATTAGGTACTTTTATTTTAAATACATCTAAAAATACTGGTAATGTCAGCATGGTTAAAATAGCACTTAATATAACTATATTAATCAACCATATATACACACACATGTATTGGCATATGAAAGAGTAGATTTTAAATATTCTTAGTTTTTTAATCATAACTTTCTATTTTGTTTTAAACACTTTTAAGTTACAACTATGTGTAAATGATGATGGAATTAATGATTTTATTGTATTTTCAAAAGTTATTAAAAATAATATTTCTACATTATTTCTTTCTCTTTTTCTGTAATCTTAGCTGCTGAAGATACTGCTAAGAAATATGCTAAAGATGATGTCATCCTACTTGACAGTGGGGATGAAAACAAGAAAAAAGGTAAATATATCTTTTATTTATTTAATAGATTCTTTGTAAAAATAAACGAAAAGCTATTTTTCTATTTACTTCTATAAAAAGTACATTAAATAAAAAAAACGTGATAGTTTACTTTAAATATCTATAATAGAGGAAAAAAATAAAAATCCAATTTGAAAATTTGCATTATTGATCATATTTGGATCATTATTCTCATCTTTGTGATATAATCAATATTGTTTCAGCTGATATGCTTTCTGGCCTTCATCAAATGTTATTCCTTAATCCTAGAATCTTCATACCAAACACTAGAGATTTCTTTGTATTCCAAATAAAGCTGGTTATTGAATTCTCAGAGTTACATTATTTTCATTTTTTTATATACAACTTGTTAGTAAAGAAATCTAGAGTGCACACCAGATGATAATTTGTTTTTGTGTCCAACTATAAAAAGAAGGAGAAAAGCCTAAATTTTCTTCTATGTAATACCCATTGTTGTTGGGGCAGTCTACGTGGCCCAGTGGATAGGCAATCGGACTTCAGAACCGTAGTACTTAGGTTTGAATAAAAGTTGTTCCATCTATGTTGACTAATACCCTTGGGAAAGGTATAAATCCCCATCTTTACTCCAGCTATGGATTAAATAGTGCAACTTGTATTATTAAAAAAAACTAAGTGTTTATAAAAATAACGTTTATTGTAACTAATTGCTCTCGGCATTAAAATGACCTAAAAAGGTTGATATGCCGTTTAACTCAAAACAAACATTGTTGTCATCATCTACAAAAATCTAAACAAACATTTTTTTTCCTTTTGAATAAAACTTTTAGTTTTGACTGACATAATTGAACTGAGTGATGATGATGATGTTGTCATGATAAAAAGTGATGAAGAACCTGAAGAGGAGGAGGAAGAAGAAGAAGAGGAGGAAGAAGAGGAAGACATGGACAACGTTGGTACCCACATCAATGACCTTATGAACCAGAGAGATGATCAAGGAAGGGTCCTCATCAATATTGGCCACCCTGATGGCGATCCAGATGTTTTCCTTGCATCTCAAATTGCTGAAGTCATCAAACCGCATCAGGTATGTAAGATTCTTCTCTAAACTTGGCCTCAGTTCATCCATTCTGTTTAAACAATTCATTACAAAATTCAACAGAAAATGAAATTTTAAACATTTTATTCAAATCTAATAAGATAAGAACATTTAAGGTTCCAGTGAATAATGATATTTAAAAAGTAGTGAAATATTTGGAATCGCTGCAGCTACTATTGTTCACTTTTTAACAATTTGAAACTGTAAAAATTATTTTTATATTTAAAACCACATGAATGAACAAAATACTATCTTAACATAAGTCTATTTAAAAAAATTGTTTAGATGTAAAAAGATGTAAAAATATAATAACTACACAAGTTTCAACTATTTAGTTGAAACTTGTGTAGTTATTACATTTTTTTGTTTGGCTGTAGTTAGAAATAAACTTCTAATATCTAGATGCTGTATTTATTTTTTTTTCATAACTTGGCAAGTCGACAAAAATAGCAATAGTTATTTGAAGTATACCTCACAAAACAGGACACATATGAGTCTTAGATATCAAAACCTAAAACTTGGTTGTTAATATTGTTTTTCATATCCCAAACAAATTTTTTTCTACTTAAGATTAATTAAATGTTTATTCTTCCCATTTTATTTTCTTAGATTGGTGGGATAAGATTCTTGTATGACAATGTAATAGAATCCCAGAGTCGTTTCAAGGGTAGCGGTGGATTTGGATGTATTCTGGCTCACAGCATGGGTCTGGGAAAAACTATCCAATTAATTGGCTTCATTGATCTGTTTTTACGTTTCACTGAAGCCCGTTCAGCCATTTGTATTGTGCCAATCAATACTTTACAAAACTGGGTTGCTGAATTCAACATGTGGTTACCTGAGAAACCAGCAGGGGAGACCGAAGAGGAAGAAGAAGATAATGAAGAAAAGGAGCAGGAGGAGGAAGAAAAGGCTGATGGGGGTTTAACCTACCGAAATTTCAGAGTCTTTGTTATTAATGACAATCACAAGACGACATTAGCTCGGGCAAAAATTCTGGGTAAGATTTTAATTTTTTATTACTAATTTAAAAAAAAAAAATCAACACTTAAAAAAAAAAACACTGAATACCTAAATGTAAATGTATTTGGTATGTGTATGTATGTGAAAATGTAAGTGTACATGTATATATACAATAGTGCAAGTTACATAGCCCATTACTTTAAAAGGCATTTCTATGTTCTATATTGCAATTTAGGAAAATTCTGACAGATAACTTTATGATTATAGAAAAGGAAACAAAAGATAAATTCAAGAAGTCCTTTACATTAAAATTAAAAAGCAGTTTAGAATAAATTTAGAAATAGACAAGAATGTTTTAAAATGTTTATCTGAAAGAATTATTATTTAAAAAATCATAATGAATAAAAGAAATACTACAAAAAATTTTAATAACGATTCAGTTTTAAAATTAAATTTTCCAAAATTCTCATTAGGATTAAACTATGATAATTTGAAATGGATTTTAGTCTGTATCTACAACAGCAATGTAACAACTGATTTTAATAAAATAATGCTAATATATCAGTCATAAACACCTTTCATTTTTTTTAAAGTAGAGGTGGAAAACCTTTTTTTTGTAAAATTGCCCAAAACTGTCTGAATGACTCAATGCTTCCATAACTCTTTGATTAAATAGGGAAATAGGAAT
Organism: Idiosepius hallami; assembly: GCA_034780655.1. Classification (NCBI taxonomy): domain Eukaryota; kingdom Metazoa; phylum Mollusca; class Cephalopoda; family Idiosepiidae; genus Idiosepius; species Idiosepius hallami. Next base: position 1,424 of record JAUZSX010315595.1, on the reverse strand, counting down.
TTACTCTATCAAAATTTTCTACTCTGTCACTTGTGTTTGCTATAAACATCAGAATAATTTCAATTAGAAATATGATGTGCATGCTAGTAACTGTTTGAAAACTGAAAAATAAAAAGAAGATTATATATCATTTTCGCCCCAATATATCAGACGATACTATTAAAACAATGTAGTTTTTTAAATGAGGGCATGTGTGCATGTTCTGTGATCTATCAAAGATTTTTAACATTATTTTTCTATATACACAAGGAATAAGAACTTAATGAAATAATGCATAAATAAAGTGAATCTTGAATAATGTTTATCACAGTAACCTTTAAAAAATCATTTTCTGTATTTCTCTGAACTGTTTGAATACTGCAAGTGTTATATTCAAACTTAAATCTAACTCTGGTTATCAGATTCACCCCAAGATTAATACCATTATGAAAGATATTATTCTCCTATTCTCCAAACTATGAATAATGAAACTGAGCACTTACTGTTTTTACAATTTGTTAGCAAAAGAAAGGTGTTTATAAAAATTAATTAGAGATTTAAGATATAAGGCAAATGTTTCATTATGTGAAATAAAATAACATCAACTAAGTTTAATAGATCGAGTAAAAATCATATTGAACTCATTATCATCTGTTACAGGATTGTGAAATTGGTTATAAAGAAAGATTCTATTAAATTCTCCTAATTAAAAAATGATTGGACTTCTTCCTTCATTCTAAAGTTAGCAATTGTCGCAATTAAAAAGTTTCCTTTCTTTCATATTTTGTTGTCAAAGTTTTACTTGATAGAAAAGAGAAGGTTTAATTTTAAAGATATTAAAAAAAAAATTTAATTATATTTTAAAAAAACACAAAATTGTGATGAATGTTTAATTTTAATTTTTTTTTGTATTGATTTGACATTTAATTTATTCTTTTTTCATTTTGAAGATGAATGGAGCCGTGTTGGTGGCGTTCTTTTGATGGGTTATGAAATGTACCGACTTTTGGTGACCAAAAAATGTACCTTTGGCCCACCATCTAGAAGAAAAAAGAAAAATAACGAACCCATAATTATAGACATTGAAGAGGAAGATATGAATAAAAAATTACATTTAGGTAAATAACTGATTTTCAATAATTTTTTCTCGTTAATGTTTGAATGTTTCAATTGGAGAAAGGAAAAGAATATCATTACAATATTTTATAAAAATATTACCCCAAATAAGCTCAAACTTATATTTTTTTTGTATATATATATAGAACTATAATTTGTTAAAATATATATATAATATATATATTAACAAATTATAATTCTTCTATATATATACAAAATATATTAATAGATTATAGTTCTTCTGAATGTTTTAAAATTGGGTCATATCCCAAAAATATAACAAATAAAAAAAAAATATAATAATGAAATCTGCATCGTTCAAGCCTTTA
>JAUZSX010315584.1:0-11984 GCA_034780655.1 Idiosepius hallami | reverse complement strand
ATATACATGCGGGTTTGAGGACCGCTTGTGAATTTCATATTCTCTTGAATCTCTACCCAATGGATTTACCAATTACTCTGTGGCGAACTCAATGGATGGAGCCGGCTCAACCATTCCGCGGTGATAGCCGAAACAGATACAGATACAACCAAGAAGGAAAGCCAGCCCATATCAAGCGAAGCTTCAGGAACAAGGTGGTGGCTGGCACACACATCCTCCAGAAATCTCCGGTTCCGCAGGGCAAGTATGGAAAAACAACGATCAAGCAATGAACCGGTTGCCAAACAGAGAATAATCGGTTATAACCACCATAACCGCATGGGGGTCCCTACCCACTGGAGGGGTCATCAGCAACATTGCCCCCGTGACGAACATTTGGCCACAGGTAAAGCATTTTTAGAAAACCTTGGACTTTGGATTTGTGGTACGCGAGTTCAAATCCCAGTCAAAACCATAACAATCACCTTCCGCTGCCTTGGGCAGATGAGGTTCATTAACTCGAGAGAGCAGCTCATCTAGGTGAAGAGAAACACTGAATGCAAAAAGCCCATATATAGCACGTCGGGCAGTGACGGTGGAGCATTGGTAAAAGCTCGGGCTATGAAATCGTATTACACGAGTTCAAATCCCAGCTAAAACCATAAGATTTCTTTTAACTGCCTTGGGCAGATGGGGCTCGTTAACTTGGGAGAGCATCTCATCTAGGTGAAGGGTAACACCCAATGTAAAAAGCCCAAGTAAGAGCACGTAAAAATGGTCTTGTGCCAAGCTTGGATTGGTGCTCACCAAGTAAATATAATATAATATATAGAGCACATAAAAATGGCCTTATGCCTTATTTGGGTTGGTGATCAACCAAGTAAATATCATATTTACAATCTACAAATGAAGTTGAGTAACATGACCAAAAAGTTTGTCAGATATTTTATGGCAGAATTTTCTGGATTTGTTTGTTGTAAATTCTGGAACAAAATAATAATAAAAAAATTGATACAAAAAAACAAAGAAAGAAGGTTTTTTTTCTACCCTAAATGAAGAACTTGAAGTTGAAGCAAACTTCTACTCATACTAATGTCACCATCGCCAGCAGAAAAGTCCTCTGAGTCTCCATGGGCCGGATCAAATTTTGGTTTTCCCCATTTGTGACGCGGAAATATTGATTCAATTCGGTTGTTATTTAAACAAAGAACCTGAAGAAAAGACAAAAAAATATTCCAAATTGGAAGAAGAGAATATATTTTTAATTTTGTTTTTAAAAATTTTTATGCATTTTAAAAATTTTATGGAAAAATATAGTTTTTAAATTATGGAGAAAAAATAGGTTTTAAAATTATGGAAAAAATAGGTTTTAAAATTATGAATAAAAAATATGTTTTAAAATTATGGAAAAAATAGGTTTTAAAAATATGGAGAAAAAAATTGGTTTTAAAATCATGAAAAGAAAATAGGTTTTAAAATTATGAATAAAAAATATGTTTTAAAATTATGAATAAAAAATAGGTTTTAAAAATATGGAAAAAAAATCGATTTTAAAATTATGGATAAAAAATTGATTTTAAAATTATAGAGAAAAAATAGGTTTTATGGAAAAAAATAGAGGTTTTAGAATCTCAAAAAATTTAATGTTTGGATACATTTTTATAGAATATACACACAAGCGGGGACACACATAAACATCGACATAATCATATGCATCCAGCGACGTACAGACACATAGATACATCTACAGATACACTTACACAAACATATAGGGTAGTTAAAAAGTTAGATATTTTAAAGGAAAAAAAAAACAATATGACCAAATACATATAATACAAAGGTTATTATTTCTGAAAGAAAGAGGAATATAAATATATAGGGTCGTCCAAAAGTTAGGTAACATTTTAAAGGAAAAAAAAAACAATATGAGCAATATTCATAAAAAGGCCTTTAAATAATTTTAGCCATATATATACAAAGGCCTTTATTAACCCTTTTGACCCTAAAGAGCCAATATATCGACCTTAGTAACTTAAGGCAAAAAAAAAGACAAACAGACATTTTGACCCTAATATGCTCCTTTAATAGAACGACTCTGAGTGACTGGTTAGTAATTTTGCTAGGTCAACGTCTAAAAGTTAAGGCCGAAAGATCGGTGTGTGCGTGTTCTTTTTTTCCATGGGTTGCTATGGCTGATATATCAATTTCTTAGGGTTTAAAGTGTTAAATAAATACACAGCTGTAGTCTCACACACAGACAAAGTGTAACAAGAAATTTAGCTTAAATTTCTCCGTCTGACTTGCCCCAAAGACGCAAGAATAAATAACAACAACAATGTCCGGTTGTTATAAATGTAAAACATATATTAAACGAATAAAGGGGGAAACAGTTACATACAGTTAATGAAAGAGTCCAGCCAAAGCTCCCAGCTCACATAAACAAAATAAACAACCTCCGTAATATACATCTTCTCTTCTTTGGTTCAACTCCTGTCCATATGGACTGCACCAGCCACCCGCCCCTAGTGTTCTCTCTCTTCTCCTTTTCACGTCCACACCTGTCGCAAGCCACTACCGATCAGTCCTTCTCTTCTCGTTCCACACCAGCGTTCTCTGCCGGTGACATTCCTCTCTGTCTTTTGTTCAGACTTTGCGGCTGTCAAATGACAGTACATCAACACCACACAAAGAGACAAGAACACCGTCATATTGATTTATAGAGAAAATCTTACCTTCAAATTATATAAGTAAAGCAAGCCTCCGAGACAGGTAAGCTGATTGTGTTCCAAGTTGACACTAAACAAAAGAATAAAAAATAGAAAAGGTTGAAAATGGATTATCTATAATTCTATTTAATTCTCTAAGAATTTAAATTCTTATCAAAAACCAAGAATTTCAATTATCATCAAAAAACAAGAATTTTAATTATCAAAAACCAAGAATTTTAATTATTATCAAAAAACAATAATTTTAATTATTATCAAAAACCAAGAATTTCAATTATCATCAAAAACCAAAAATTTCAATTATCATCAAAAACCAAAAATTTCAATTTTTATCAAAAACCTTCAAACAAGAGTGTATTGATTTTATTGGAATTCCTTGAGAATAAATGATCGACAGGTTTTTCTGCAATTAAAGTCTATTTATACATATATAAATATATTTTAATATATTTAATAATATATCTTAAACTAGAGTTTATTTATATAAATTTTAAATTAATCAAATATATTTATCGATACATTTTAAATTAGTACATTTATATATATATAAATATATTTTAATATATTTAATAACATATTTTAAGCAAGAGTCTATTTATCTAGAGTCTATTTACATATATTTTCATCACAACAATTTATCCATGGATTGGTACCGGTCTTGGTACCGTTGGTTGGGAACCGATGACTGAGAGATAAAAACTAAAACCCAAACTAATTCGTGCTATTATTATTCGGACTGTTGTCCTCATCCTTATCATTGCTTTTTTCACAACGTTTTGTCCGATTAGCCCTTCGGCCTTCTTCAGGTGATAATGTGTTTTTTCTAGTAATCATTTTGATGTTAAAACTTTTCTTTTGATTGGATTTTTTGATTACTGATTAAAGCTGTAAACAACTCAACACAACGATTTTTTTTTTAAAGATTTCGAAACAACGTTATACACGAGTTCGAATCCAAGGCAAAACCATTGCCTTTACCTTAAGTTGCCTTTGGCAGATGTGGATTCTTAACTCAAAAGAGTAACTTATTTAGGTGAAGGGTAATCCAGATCTATAGCTTAAGTATTTCGGTAAACTGAGCACAAAAGTTAAATATAATGTTAAACTGGATTCATGACCTATCAGGGTAATAGACTAGACCCCACGGTTTAACGATCGAGTTAAACTAGATCCAAGACTTAAGTATGGGGTTAGACTGAATCCAAGAGTTTGGTATGATATTCAAAATTAAACCACGACATATGCATGTCTTTAAACTGGATCCACATCTTAAGTATGGTCTTAAAATGGATTCATATATTCTACATGAAGTTTAATCCTTTCATTCCTAAGGGGCCGATACATAAACCCCAGTGAACTTAGGCAAAAAAGACACGCCAATATCTTGGACTTAGTATAGTCCTCTAATAGAACGGTTCTAATTAACTAGTTAGTAATTTTGCTAATTCTGCCTAAGATAGTCTAGCATGAAGAAATCTCCACTGGCAGCCTTGACAGAGGGGCGCTGAAAAAACGTTACAAGGACTATTTAAAGAAGTCCCTCGGTGCCCGTCACATTGACCACCATCAATGGACTAGTCTTGCCGCTGACCGGGACACATGGCAACGCGCTGTCCACCAGGCTGTCACATCCTTTAAGGCCTCCCACACAGCAAACATATGTGAGAAGCGCCACAGCAGGGAGAACTGGGAGGCCTATGCGGAAATTCCCGAGGTTAATTTTCCCCGCTGTGGTCAAGCCTTCTTGTCCCGTATCGGGCTCGTCAGCCACAGGCGTGCCTGCAACCAACCAACCCCCTTCTTGGCATCTTCGTTCGCGAAGTCCAGACAAGAAAAACTTTTGCTTAGTCAGGGTTCAAAGGTTAAGCAGAACTGTTTCACAGAGAGAAGAATCTATCATTCATCGGCGGTCACTTGTGGTCGAGTCTGACTGTTCTCCGTCTTTCTGGGAGGACACCTGTGCGTGATGTCCTTTAACGTGGGGAGACTGATGCACCTGCAGTCACCACACGGATCCTTGACAGGGGAGGGCCTTGCTCCTATATCATGGAGAACCACGATGACTTGAGGCCATCCTCTGTGGCAGCCTTCAACCGCCTTCAGTGACGTTGTGTCATTGTAGACATCATCCGCCACATCCGCCGTTGAGGTCTTGCACTATTTATCCCATAAAGGGAAGATTTGGCATCATACATTTACCAAGGTATTAGTCGATATATTAACGTAGACGGAACAACTTGAATTCGAACCTGCGTAGTATGGTTCCGAAGTTCGACTGTCTATCCACTGAGCCACGCCGACCGCCATTCATTATCAAAGCATCAAAACTCTTTTATTAAAAAAATTCTTTTTACTCACGGACGCCAGTAAAATTCGAATAAAAATTCGTCTTTTATAAAAGAAAATGTATTACTTTTTACTTTTAATTACACAACATTAAATCCTCTTAACAGCTTCATACAATATAGACGTGTTTACATAAAAACACTAAAGTTAAGCATCGTCGTGCCTGGTCAGTATTTATATGGGCGACCATTTAAGAATACCGGGTACTGTTTCTTGCACCCGTGCGGGAAATAACAAGTGTGCAGTCTAGTCGCGTTGGAGACACTAGTTTTCGAAGTTAAGCAACGTCGAACCTGGTCAGTAGTTAAATGATTAAGAATACTAGCTACCGTCCTGCGCGTCTTGCGCCAGACATGTTAAACGATTGTGTATGAGCGGAAATGTCTTTATCTGACGTTTAATAATCAAATTAACAAAGGATCACTAAGCGATTAAATTCAATAATACGAAAATAAACAGGAAATCAATAAATAAAATTGCTTTATGGGTAGCATAAGATAAAAAAAAACAATTGATAAAATTAAAACAAAATGAAATAAACAAAATTACATTATGGGTAGCGCAAGATAAAATACATTAATAAATTTAAACAAAATAAATTTAAACAAAATAAATCTAAACAAAATTGCATCATGATTGCTAAAAAATAAACAGAAAACAATTGAAAAATAGAAAATAAAATTAAAAAAACAAAAAAGAAACAAAACAAATTTGCATTATGGGTAGTATACGATTAAAAGAAAATTAAAAAATGCATTATGGGTACCGAAAGATAAACAGAAAACAATTAAAAAAAAAAACGGAAATGAAATAAACATGATTGCATGATGGGTAGCAAGGGATGAAAAATACAATTACAAATAACAAAGTTACATTATGCATAGCACAAGATAAAAGGAAAACAATTTGCAAAAAATAACAATAAGAAAATAAAGTAAAGTAAATTGCATTGTGGGTAACACAAAATTAAAAGATAAAATAAAATAAACAAAGAAAGGAACGATGAAACAACGATGAACCACATAAGCTATTTAAAGCTGATTGAAAGGAGATTTTTAATTAAATTGGTTTCAGCTTAGGTCAATCACAGACGAAGGGTCGAATTAACAAAAGAAAATTAAAAAAAAAAGAAGAAAAAAATCTGTGTTGACAATTCATTGAAAGCAAATCTTAAACGGATGATAAATATAAAGAACTAATCATTAATTTTTCTTTTTATTCTCACGTCTTCGCCATTTTGTCGAAGAGACACAAAATACGACCTTTCATTCATTTTTAATTTGCAGTCATCACTGACAAGAATCTAATGAATGAAATATATCATAGAACAAGATTGACTTGAAAATAGTTGGATGTCATAAGGGCAAGAAACTTGGATGGATGATTGTTTTGTTTAAAGGCTTAGCTACCATTTTCAGTTAATACTGATTGAAGTTTAATTCGGTGTCGGTTTTTCAATTCCATAGTTCAGAGTTAATTCCATTGGAAAAAATATTTTAAAAAAGAAGAGATGACACCATATAAAGAAATCTAGTTTTGTTGGAATATTTTTCACAGAAAAAATAAATTGTAGAAAAATCATGGTGAGTTAAAATATTCGTAACAAAGAAACAATTGTTAAAATATTCTTTATATAGAAAAAAAAATTGTTGAAAAATCTGGTGTATTTGAAATATTCCTCATAGAAAAACAATTTGTAGAAAAATCTGGTGTAGTCGAAATACTCTTCATAGAGAAACAATTTGTAGAAAAATCTGGTGTAGTTGAAATATTCTTCATTGAGAAAAAATTTGTAGAAAAATCTGGTGTAGTTGAAATATTCTTCATAGAGAAACAATTTGTTGATAATTCTGGTTTTGTTTAAATATTCTTCATAGAGAAACAATTTGTAGAAAAACCTGGTTTTGTTGAAATATTCTTCATAAAGGAATAATTTGTAGAAAAATCTGGTTTTGTTGAAATATTCTTCATAAAGAAACAATTTGTAGAAAAATCTGGTTTTGTTGAAATATTCTTTATAGGGAAACAATTTGTAGAAAATTTGTTGAAACATTTTTGGTAGGGAAACAATTTGTAGAAAAATTACTGACATCAATTATAGTTTATTTTTTTATTTTTGAGATGAGGCTTTGTAATTTAGGAATTAACTTTATTATTCAGACTTTTATCATCATCTTAGTAGGCTTTTGATGTTTCTACACTACGTTTTGGCCTACTGTCCCTCAGGCTGTCTTCAGGTATTTTTTTAACCGTAACTTCAGATAGAAATGCCGGGTCTTGTTACCGAATCCTCAGTAATCACTGCCTTCCATAGTTATTGTCTATCTAACCACGTTTTTGTGACCAAGTAAATCCCTCTAATAATAAAGTTAATTCCTAAATAAAGTTTTTTGTTAGTAAAAAGAAATTCTTTTGAGCTCCACATGAATTATTTATTTGATTCTAATTTGTTTTCCTTCACCGCAAGGACTGCCTTGAATTCAGTTTGAAGAGACAAATGAAAGTCTCTATAGTCAATCTTTACGTTGGGGGCAAGAAAAACAAATTTTATCAAATGAATAAGTTGTGTTGATTTAAAAAGAAATGATTTTAAAATGTGTTTCAGCGGTGAAATTGTTAGAAGAGACACTAAAGACCCTGCTCTCTACGCTTGGCCTGCTCGATACCTTTGGCCTCATTGTGTGCAACTTGTGGGGTTGTGTTAAAGATAAAGGTTTTATTCAATCGTTGCCAATGTATATATATATCAATTATATATATATAAATATATATATATATATAAATATCAATGATTTAAAAAGATTGAATAATTACTGTAATCAAAACAGTGAATAGACAGTAGACATCCTGAAATACGTTTGCTAGGAATTTTCATATTGACTTGATGTTGTTTTTGCCACCGGTTGGGATCACATTGAGCACTTGTAAATCATGAAATAAAAAACTTTCAATTATATACAAAACTTGTGTTGAACTTTTAATTATTTTTTGTTTATATTTTTTTAAATATATTTTTTTGAATGTAGTGCAATGATTTTGGCGCGAACTTTTTTAATGACCCTGTACAATGAAAAAGTTTTGCTTTAAAGGGAAGCCCCTTGGGACAGACATTAGGCAATCAGAATCACATGTAGGCTAATACCATTGGGAGAGGTATGAATTCCAATTCCCCTCCCCCCCAAAAAAAAACAAAAAAACAAATATCAAATAAGGAAATAAATATTATAATTAAATACCTCATCCGTATCTTCATCATTGGAAGTTTCTAGTTGGTTTCCAGAATGAACAACTTTTATTGCCTTCTTTTCTGAAGAGTCCGATTCCTCATCGTCCGTTAATTCAATACACGTTTTATATTCTCCAAAATTGTTTTTCTTGACTTCAATGCAATTTTGATCGGATGAAGAATTGCGATTGGAATTCAGACAAAAATCTGGGAAAAAAAAATCATTTTGAAATAATTGAAAAAAAAGATTTACATGGAAAGAAAGGTTTACTTTTAGAGAAATTGTTTCAAAGATTAGCATTTCTAATGTATTTCTATAATAAAAATCATTTCTAATGTATTTCTATAATAAAAATCATTTCTAATGTATTTCTATAATAAGAATAATTTCTAATGTATTTCTAATAAAATTTCTAATATAAGAATAATTTCTAATAGAAAATTTATAATAAAAATCATTTCTAATGCATTTTCATTGTAAAAATCATTTCTAATAGAAAATCTATAGTAAAAATCATTTCTAATGAATTTCTATAATAAAAATCATATCTAAAGCATTTTCATTGTAAAAACAATTGCAAATCCATTTTTGTAGTAAAAATCATTTCCAATACATTTCTATAGTAAAAGTCATTTCTAATATATTTTCATAGAAGAATTATTTTGAACACATTTTCATAGTAAAATCATTTCCAATGCATTTTTATAGTAGAAATTATTTTTAATGCATTTTACTTATCAACTTCTATGAGTCATTTAAGATTAAATAAGTTTTTTATTGGAATTTTTATTGATTCAAATCTTCTGATATACTTTTACTTTTAGTTTTTCTTTGTATTCAAATAGATTTTTTATTTTATTAGCATTAAAGAAGAGGTTCTTTTTGAGTTTGTGGGATATTTAATGCATTTTCATTGTAAAAATCATTTCAAATTCATTTTTTGTTGAAAAATATGGAAAATCAACAGAGGCTAAAAATCACAACTAAAAATGTTCAAAGCAAAAAGAACTGTTTTGTACATTACATATCTTGCCATAGCCAGGGGTGGAGGGTGACTTTCAGGTTAGAAGAAAATCAAGAAATTAAATAGATTTTGTTAGAAAAGAAAAAGAAGTTCAACCGTGGCTCAAGTCATTAAAATTTGAACTTTTAACAAATGAATTGAGAAGAAAAATAAAGAATTGAACAATGCAACAATTTTATTGTAATCTTTCATCTTAAACAAACAACTGAACAAATAACAGCAGGCAACATTATACAGAGAGTATTCTTGCATTAGAGGTCTTCTTTAAATAACCCTCGAATAAAATGAGGTCATTCCCATTTCTTAAACAAATATAATTATCAGGACTTTAGATCAAATGCTATTAAATACGTTATTTATTCAACCGAGCAGAAAGTCATGATTTTGCATAAAGTTGGGTTTCAATCGTGTCTTTTTTGTGGAAGACTGACCCACATCACAACAATTCTGGATGAGTCGGTAAAAATTATTAAAAAAGTTCACATTTTCACAATTTTGAGAAACAAGAAATCTTAACACAAGTTAGGTTTGTCTTTTTATGGCATATCAACCTTTTTCATTATTTAATGCATAGAAAACTCATTGTTTTGTCTTTTTGACAATCTTTCAACTTTGACATTAATTTTCCACACAAAACTAAATAAAAAGTCTGCTTCAGGTCTGAATACCCTTTATATCAAATTTCGAGTCTGTAGACCAAAAATTGGCTGGAGTGTTTCACAAACACAAACATACATAAAGACTAGAAGTATTGCTGAGCTTTGTCCAAGTGCTTGCAACTAAGGTAGTTAAGGAAACCTATTCTAGAGAAAGAATGGATTGCCGTCCATTATGTTTGTAAAGTGGAAAATGCTCTTTGATTTTTATTAATATTTTTTAGTTTTTGTTTTTTTAAACAGTTTTCAAAACAAAAAACATTTTAATAAATTCTTAACATTTCATGTAAATATCATTTTATAATTAGGTTATTTTTATTTTAACAGTTTTCCTGTTAAGAAAAATATAAATGTATTCTTTAAAAATCTAATTTATATTTGCTTTTGACACCACCCTCCAATGAAAAAAAAATTAAAAAATCAATATGAAATGAAGATTTCTGTAAAAAATCTAGAAATATTTTTGTTAAAGCATAATTCTTAGTTTTTCATAAAAATCATTTAATTTCAATTCAATAACAAAAAACATGTTTTGACAAGACACTTTTGTGTTCTTAAATTACTTATAGACAACTTGAAGTAAATTTGGACCAAGTTTTAAAATGAAAATATTAACCACAGACCAAAATATTTCTGGCTAAAAACTGATTCAAAAGATTAATCCAAGGTTTGAATAAACGTAAAGTTAAATTTCAGTCTGGAGACAAAAGTTTTTATTGCTTTCAGGTGGGATTGAAACCCTGACTTTTAAATAGTTCCCATTTGGAAGGGTTACATGTATTGATCTCCAAATAAACTTTATGGAAAATAATTAATCAATTTTGAATTGATAAACAGAGAAAGGAATGAATTAACAGAAAGGAATCAGGGCACAAATATGGCTGTTCAATGGAAAAAGAATAATAATAATAATTATAATAATTATTTAAAGAATCTGTAGGGACCATCACAAAAGACCTTGAAAGAAGATCGCATGAAATCAGTTGAAAAGGAAAAATACACTTTCTACAGTCTGCTGCACTCATGAAGACTGCTAACATAAACAGAAAAAGAATGCACCATGAATATTAAATCCAACAAAAAAGGAAAAAGAACAGAGAAAAAAAGGAACAAAACTGAAAAGTCACTGACTGTAGGGAGGCTGAAGCACCAGAGGAGAATTAGTGTCACTCTAACCTTAAGAAGGCTCCACCTTGGCGGATCCTGGGTGTAAGAGCTGAATAGAATTAGGTAAAATCCTAATAAGAAATGGCACCATACAGTTTTTGACTTGGATGGAGCAGATTATGCTGGAAGATCAGGAAGAGACTTGTCACTGTGACTCCAGTTAAAACTGATGGTCACGAACAGCATGCAAGTGATGACGTGACCAATGAGGGAATACATAATAATAATATTAATATTAATAAAAATAATAACAATAATAATATCAATAATAATAGACCAACTATATAAAAGCAAAGATTGACAAAATCCAGGAGAACAGCAAATGCAGATTATGGGGTCAAAGAGAAGAAACTCTGCCCCACATTGTATGTGGATGTTGTAAACTTGCACAGAAGGAATATAAAAACCGACACGACTGAATCTGAAAAATAATTCATTGGAAGCTTTGCAAAAAATAGGACACTTGCAAAATGATGTAAAACAAATGATTTATATAAAACAAACGATTTATGCAAAACAAATGATTTATGTAAAACAAATGATTTATATAAAACAAACAATTTATGCAAAACAAATGATTTATGCAAAACAAATGATTTATGCAAAACAAATGATTTATGCAAAACAAATGATTTAGTCAAAACAAATGATTTATGCAAAACAAATGATTTAGTCAAAACAAATGATTTATGCAAAACAAATGATTTATGCAAAACAAATGATTTATGCAAAACAAATGATTTAGTCAAAACAAATGATTTATGCAAAACAAATGATTTAGTCAAAACAAATGATTTATGCAAAACAAATGATTTATGCAAAACAAATGATTTATGCAAAACAAATGATTTAGTCAAAA
>JAUZSX010315553.1:0-11987 GCA_034780655.1 Idiosepius hallami | reverse complement strand
TATATATATATATATATATATATATTGACACAAAACCTGAACCAGCATTTATAGATGAAAATAAAAATCAATATTTTGTAGTTACACATGCCACAATTGACATATAAACCTGGACATTCATCCTCCACTTATTTATATTAATGAAATTTAATAAAACTAAAACAATTTAAAACATAGCTTGTTTTGTATGTGATACGCACTTATTTTGATACTACTAAAAATGGTTTCAGGATTCTTATAAAGTCAGATCCAGCTTTGAATATCCTACAAAAAATGCCATAAATCAATAACCAAAAGAAATTTACTTATCTTTTTTTTACTGTCATAACAATTTATCTACCAAACAAATATTCTAAGTGTTTTTGTAATCTTGTATTCTTTAAGTTATCATTATCCATAACTGATGAAGGTTAGTCATAACAAGCTTCTTCATCCTTAATGACAATTCAATATTTGGGTTCATTTCAATTAAGTAGGGAATTAGAGCATGTTATCTTTTCTTTAATTTTTTTTTCTTTCTTTTTTCTTTATTGTTTTCCTTTATTTTTTATTTTTTTTCTCTTTTTTTCTTTCTTGTTTTCCTATCCTTCTTTTTTTCTTTTTTCTTCCTTGTTTTCCTTTCTTTTTTCTTTCCTTTTTCTTTTTTTTCTGTTTTCCTTTCTTTTTTTTTTCAAAAGGGTATAAGCAATATCAGCTGTTTTTCAAAGTTTCTTTTGTTTATTCCCAAGAGCTGTTGCCCCTAGACTTGAGTGGAATCACTTTCACGACTTGAAAGATTAATGAGGCAATATTAATTGAAACCAGTTCTAAATTGGTTCATTTTTTTAAAGAAATAATCCTAAATGATTTGATGTTGATTTGTAATCTTGATTTTTCTTTTTCTTTTAGATGTTTTCTACAAAATTTTTTTTTTTTCTGTTGCAATTAAATTATTTTGAAAAATCTTTAAGATTAGGCTTAATTATTTGTGTTTTCCATAATTTTAATTTTATTATGTTTGCTCTACAAACAACATTGAAGCTTGTTTGAATAATTAATTCTTGTTTTGGACAAAAATCAGAAGCTTTGAAATTAGGAACATTAAAATGAACTTGGAATCTAATGTGATTTTATTTTTCCCTTGTGGATTCAATAAAGGGCTTTGTTTTTTCTAATTTTGTAATGATTCTTTAGTCTGATTTCAAGGCTCTTGATCTCTTTGTAAAACTTTTTGAAGAAAGCTGGGAAGCAAATTGCCAGAAATGCTAAGCTGATTTCAATCAAGATGAGGATAATAGTCTAAAAACTCAATAATGTATTAGTACCAAAAACCCAGGGCTGAATATTCGATACTACACTAGGGCTATCAGGGATGTTTTAAATGTGACACCAACACTAGATACCTGCCTAACCAAAGACTAAGGGTGAATCAACCCAATAGTTTAACTGTGATACTAATCTGGGTATTTCCCGGCACAAGATACGGTTCCTAGTCAGGCTTGATATGTCTAAACTTTCTGTCATCATCATATCTTATTGCACAGTGATGTGTGTAGTGTTGTTTCCTAGAAACGAAGTAGCAGGGGCACAGCGTGCAGGTTTGTAACTTGCCCTAGTACAGTACTTGGTATTCCTAAATTGTCACTCATCTAACTAGTAACTGAGTTCGACGTTGCTTAACTTCAGTGATCGGCCAGGAACCGGGGTGTGTGTGTGTGTGTGTGTGTATATATATATATATATATATATATATATATATCCCACCAGACTTAGCCTAATTTATTTTTGAAAGTGAATTAAGGTTTTATTAATTCAGTTTTTGTTTTCTTGTAATTTAGCAGGATTTAACCCTGACTCGAAGTACAGTTACTAAAGAAGGCTGGTTATTCAAGGGTCCGGAGGGTCACAAAGATAATAATATTATTAGTTTTACAAGGGTAAGTAAACTCAATTACTATTTTTCTCTAAATTTTTTTTTTTTCAAATTTTGTTTCTTTTGATTAATTTTTTTTTTTTAAAATCTTTCTTTTTCAGATTATTTGCCTTTTCACATACTCTCTATGCTTGTATAGATATTGCTTTTATCTAGCCCAGTGATTTTTGTACTGCCCTTTATCCACCCTGGCCACCCAATCAGGCTTTCCTTATACCCTCTGCCCTCCACCCCCAGCTGGCTTCCCTATCCACCCTGGCCATCCAGTGTCTCATTCTATTTTCTTTCAGTCCACCAAGTTATGACATAGATTCCAAACCCTCTGGAGGAAGGTGCACATTGAAAAACATTTTCAATTTAAAAGTGATTTTTTTTTTTATTGAAATCTAATTTTTTGCCTCCACAAAAAAAGAAACAAAACCTTTTTGAATAATATTTGTTGTATAAATTTTCAAGTTCAGAATTTTTTTTGTGAGATTTTCTTTCAATTATTTATTGTTTTTAAATACCTGTTTTGTTTTTAATGTTTTTTATTGGTCCATTAAAATGTTTTCTTTTTTTCTTTTTCATCTAGCAATTCAAGCGTCGATATTTTTGTTTAAAACAACAAACGGATTATACATATATCCTTGAGTTTTACAAGGCTGAAAAAAAGAATGAAACAAAAGGTGCAATTTATTTGGAAGCAGCATCGGATGTTGTCAAAGTGAGTGTAAAATAATCTTTATGCTCTTTTCAATCATTTACAGCGGACTTTAAAAAATATTCACCAAGTATATATATATATATGTGTGTGTGTGTGTGTCTATTATTAATAGAATTTAATTTCCGACGGAATTATATAAATAAATGAACTGTATTAATTACAATTTGAAATTAACATCAATAAAAATAATTGTAAATTTCCATCTAGGCCTATTTCATTCTTATTAGAAATCATCAGTGCAACTCATCCAACTTGAACCCAGGACGTTGGCCTTTGACTGTTGGGTTTATGGGTTCAGGTTGGATGAGTTGCGCTAATGATTTCTAATAAGAAGGAAATAGATCTATATGCAAATTCACAATTACATTTATTGATATTAATTTCAAATTGTAATTAATACATTTCATTTATTTATATAATATATATAGTATATATATTAAAAGGTATATCTTAAGAAATTTAAATTTCTTAAATTTAAATTTTTTTTAAACTCTGTCAAATGGCAATATTAAGAAATAATGTTTTAAAAAAAATTTGAATTTTTTTTTTATGCAAGAATTTATGTACTTATTAAATTCCCCTGATTGAATTAAAATAGAATATTGTCAATGTTAATGAATTCATTCTTTATGCAATCAAATTCATTATTTTGTCATTAAGTAGTTTTTCTAACTTTAGTTTATTACAACAAAAGAAATTAACAATGGTTAGGCCTTGCTAATTGGTCCATTATTCGACCCTAAGGGATTCATTACTTAGTCAGGCTCCAATAAAACATAGTTTTTTAGATTTTTTAGGTTTTCAGACTTTTGGAGTCCCTTGTGTTTGTGCTTGATTTTAAACTTTAGGTTAAGGGTTTAAACTTGGGTTTTGTGCACCATGAATGACTCTCTACATCCAACCTGGTCTGATTCACAACCCTCCCCCGGTTGTTAGTCTTTATTGCTCTCTTTTGGACCAGTCCTTATGTCTCCTTGCACTGACTGACTTATCTAACTCCGTCCATACTAACTAACTAACCCCTTATTTAATGTTTTAGTCACAAGTCAATACTTAACCTTACTACTGAAACCTTTAAAGACCATAGAATTACCCTTAAGACTGTCTACTTCTTTCAATGGATAACAACAAAGAGATCAAGAGAAAGATTAGCTACAAGACCAAGTTAGGAAATTCTAGCAGAGATCTTTCTTAAATTCCCAACAAGCTGAACACACAGTATGATATTTTACTCGGTGAGCACCAGCCCAAGTTTGGCATAAGGTCATTTTTACCTGCTCTTACCCGGGATTTTTACACTCAGTGTTACCCTTGACCTAGATGAGCTGCTCTCCCGAGTTAACGAGCCCCATTTGCCTGAGGCTGCAAAAGTGAAAGTAATGGTTTTGACTGGAATTTGAACTCGTGTAATACGATCTCAGAGCCTAAGCTTTTTGCTCCACCATTGCTGCTCACACACAGTATACAATACAAAGCAAGTGACTTGGATAAAAAATGATTTCTTTTTTGTAATTCCAATTTTTTAGTGAAAGGCATTAACATGATTGTCATAACAATTGTTGGAATATTTTTATGGAAGGTTTAAATTTTCATTATTCAGCACCTTATTTTTTTTTGTTTTAGGAATGTGATAGCCTTAGCCCTACCCTAACTCTTTTTCTCAAGGATTTTCTTTCCTCGTTTGTTATTTAGGATATCAAGTCTTCAAAATTGTTGTTTATCTAAATAAGGAGTGGCTGGCCATTTTCATTAGGAAGTCAAATGAAGATAAAAACAATGGGTGTGGTGACATTTCTATTGTTGTGGGGCCATTTTTGTATCAGGACGGGTGGAGGTGGGTGTTGGTGGAAAGGAATACCAGATTGGATCTGACTCTTCTGTTTGTCACCAAAACACAATCCTTCTCTCTTTTTCCTCTCTCTAATTACTTTTGTAGATGTTGCTGTTTGCTCAGAATAAAAATAAAATGAAAGCAAAAAAAGCCATGATTCCACAAGATAATTTTTCTTTCCCCAATAAGTATGGTGGCCCAGTCGATTAGTTGTTTGAAGGCAAAAAATAGAGATAAAAATCCAATTGATTTTTTATTCAAAGATTTGTGCATTGGAAACATAAGCAATCAGGATGAAATGTAATCAACAATCAAACGTTTGACAAACAAGACAACTTTTGCTTTTTTGCAACAAACCTTTTCATTCCTACAGAACAATACGTCGTCTTCCCTCCAGCTATGGGTTAAATAGTGCAAGACCTCAACGGCGGATGTGGCAGATGATGGCTACAATGACACAACGGCACTGAAGACGGATGATGACTGCAACAGAGGATCACCTCTAGTCGTCATGGTTAACCATGCCATTGGAACAAGGCCATCCTTTGCCTTGGATCCGTGTGGTAACTGCAGGTGCATCAGTCTCCCTACGTTAAAAGACATCACGCACAGGCGTCCTCCCGAAAGGATCCACATAGACCTAAACAGAGGACAGTCATACTTGACCACGAGTAACCGCCAATAAATGAATGACGTCATCCTCATCATTTTCGCTTTACTGTTATGCTATAAAATATTAATGATGAGAGGTGATAATTAATGTTATACTTGTTTATATTCGATGGCATTCCACCCAAAAAGTAGGCCAATTCTGCTTTAAATTTTCTAAGTTTTGACCATGTTCTTTTTTTCTGGTCAATAAGTGGTGTTAGTATTGCTTCTATGTCATTCGGTCATTAACTGGCCAGATTTTGAAGTAAGAGCATAGACTTTGTGAAAGTTTTCAGTTCCGCTTTAAATGCTCTAAAGTGGTTTTTGTAAATCAAAAATCATTAAATTTAATCTGGAAAAGTAAAGCTGAATAATCCATTGTATTTAAACAATAAAACAACAAATAAGTTGTTCATTAATATAAAACTTATTTTATCTCTTTATTTGTATTGTGTGCATGTGCATGTATTTGTATATGTGTATGTAATGTGTTTGTAAATTTGTGTGTATATATATATATATATATATATATATATTATTATATATATATATATACACACATGATAGAAAAATGGGAAATATTTCAATGTGTGATAGAAAAATTTATTAGAAAAACAAAAAACAAGAATATATTCAGTGCCGACGCATTTTGGATTCTTCCTTCTTCAGGGCACATTTATTATTATCATTACTATATTTTGTACACTGAGTCTTGTTTGGGACAAGGTCTTTTTTTAATAATGAGGTGAGAAATGAAATATATTTTAAAAAAAGAGAAAATTTTAAAAACAAATAATTGCATTTTTCCTATTTCTTCAACTTTTAGATTTTGATTTAAATTAAAAAAATTCCATGTTATTCTAAATGACAAAATAGCTCTTTTGTTCGTTAAAAACACAATTATTTATATTCTAAAAATTTTCTCTTTTTTAAAAAATATTTCATTTCTCATCTTAAGATTAAAAAAAAACTTGTCCCAAACAAGACCCAGTGGACAAAATATAGTAATGATAATGATAAATGTGCCCTGAAGAAGGAAGAATCCAAAAGGCATCAGCATTGGGTCGGCCACCCTCTTCCTTCTGTTTTCTTTCCCAATGTCCACTCCCCCCCATACACACACTAAAATACTATCCAAAACACATGATTGCAATAAATTAACAGATCTTTGTTTTCAGTCTCCAAAATACAAAATAATTTTATTTTGTATTTTGGAGAGTGAAACATAAAAATAAAGATTTCACAAAAAGACACTTTCACACCCTCCTTTTCTCTCCCTAATCCTACCCTACCTTAACCCTAACCTTCCTTTTCTCTCCCTGACCCTTATCCTACCCTAACCCTCCTTTTCTCTCCCCGACCCTACCCTACCTTAACCCTAACCTTCCTTTTCTCTCCCTGACCCTTATCATACCCTAAGCCTCATTTTCTCTCCCTAACCCTGACCACCCTGACCCTGTGTAAGCCACTCATTTAAAATAAGTCCTGCATTTTGTCTGATAAGCTTTTTTAATTTCACAATTTAATTCTTTCAAAATTGAGTTGACATTTTTTGGTTTTTGTTTTTTTAACTCAAATCAGTTCTTGGAAATACTTTTTCTTACCATTCTTTAAAGAAAAAAGAAAAAATAAACGGTTGGGGGTTACTCTCATTAAAAAAATGTTTTTTTTTTCTATTTAGAAATTCTTTATTTTTTTTAATTTCTTTTCTTTGACTTTAAATTTTCATCTTTTTTGATCTTTTAATGTTAAGAAAAATCATTTTATTTGAAGAACACAAGTTTCACTATTTAGCACATAAAGGAAATAATGGGGTTTTTACCTATCCCAGTGGTATTAAACCTAATATAAACCTGATGGAAACACTGAGATTTGAACTTGATTATTAAAATTCAAAAGTTAGAGCTTTTATCCATTGCAAGGCAAGCTTCATTTTTTTTTTTTCATTTCATTCATCTTTTTTTTCTACTTTATAAAAACCTCTTTTTTATTAAAAAATCTTCTCTTCTTGTTTTAGCCTGTCATGAGTAACCTTACAAAGTCACACTCCAAATTCTAACTCCTGTGAATGTAAATCTTTAAAACCATAATGATAATAAACCTTAAGAAATCAGAAAAATCTAGAATAATTAAAATAAAAATTAACAAATTAGTTTTCTTCAAAGAACATCAAAATACTTGAAAGGGGATTAAAAATGATGTGTTTGAAAGTGTTATTAAAAATTGATAAACAAACCCTTCAGCCCCAAAAGCTGTCCCTGCCTAATATGAGTCGCCTGTTGGTTAAATCAACTTTCAGTTTTTGTTTTAGGTTTTTAATTTTTTCAAGCAGAAGTTGAGGAGATTAATTTTGGATTGTGTTTTTGTTAACATTGTATTTATATTAGATTATGTGGATCAGAGGAAGATAATAGTAAATCTTTTCTTGAAGTCTTGTTTTAAAAATGTGGGCCGGTCAAAATAGCTCTGCAGGTTGGATGTGACTTGTGAGAAGTAGGGGGCTGAACTTTTGGCCTGGTATATCTGAGATTCAGTCTTTTGATGCAGATTATATCAACTAGTATTTATATATGCAAGAGAAATGGCTGTTTCTGATGGCTCTCTTTTTACGATTGCTGAGTCTGATTACCTGCTCGATTACCAATCTGACGTGATTATAATTACCAGACAAAAACAAATAACTCTTCTGTGAAGAGAGGAAGGTTAAGATCTTTTCTCTTTCTTTCCATTTTCCACAATTCTTTAAAAGCTTCGAGGCAAGCAGAACAATTTCTAATCTACTTTGATTTGCCTCCTCCTGCTGCTGCCACCTTTGCCTCGATCATATCAGTGATCCCAATAAATAGGTACACTCAAAGATAAGTATCTTCAAGATAATAGCCGTACTAGTCCAAGTCTAAATGAACCAATCACTTTGCAAGAAAACTCTTTTTGATAAAAACACTAAAAAAAAACAAACAAGAAAACAAAACAACAAAAAAGACTCCATTTTGATTCACTCTTTTTGCCAGATTTTTTCAGCCATTTTCACAAAAACTTCTCAATGAGATTCTCCATATTGCAATTACGATATGCCAGCAAAATGTTTTCTTTCATCCACTCCAATCCCCTTCCCTCCCCCATTTGATAATTCTAAAATCTTTTCCAATTCTGACATCATTAACCCTTACCTACCCCTTCATATGGGGTCGAGAGGCCAAGCGGTTTTGCAAGTGGGAATCCTGTTGTCTTTGTTTGTTGCATTTACTTTTCAGGTTATACCCATAGGAAAGGTATGAATATACTGATCCCTTCCTGGTTACATCATGCAATGAGTTGTTCTCAAAGCACCAAGAAAAGAAAGTTGTCATAAATGTTTTAGATAATTTCTGAGACTTGAATAATTCTTTTTCCTTTTAGCATTCCAAAAAAGGCAAGCACTGCTTTGAATTACAAATGCAAGATCGTCGTTCATATTTATTAGCAGCCGATAATGAGTCTGAATTAGAAGAGTGGATGTCTGCTTTCAGGGCTGTGATAAACGCTAATGAAACCAGTTCTCAGGCATCAGTCGAACGGTCCAGTATTGATGGTGAGTCATCTTTTAAATTCAATTAAAAAAAATGGCATTGCTCTTATGCATTCAGGCCTTTTACATCCTCTAAAGTTGGATTCTGAATCACATTGACATGCAAATACTAAGACCATCATTGCAGCAAAATAGAAAATTATTACAAATAAAAATCTCCATCGTGAAATTTCCCAAAAACCTTTTTGGTAAAATTTTCCAAAGAAAAAATGAAACCAATCACCTCAATGGTGAAAGTTCCTCAATTGCAAGACTAAAACTCAAACCCATAAAACTTAATTGAAAAGAAAAGATGGTCTTAATAAGAATAAAAATAATCCCACCAAATATTATCCAGCTTTTCCTACCTAAGGAAGACAACTCACCCAGGGGACAATCTCAGTAAAATCCGTTCTAAAAAACTTTCTCAACTTTCAACCTTCTATTTCCATCTATTGTCCTCATCCTTATTATTGTTACTTTCATAACCCTTCAGCCATTTTTTTTTTGTAATTGATCTTGAGAACAATAAAGATGAGGTCAACAGTCTAAAATAATAGATGTACAAATTGTTAAGCATTATCTCAATGGATCCCCCCAAAAAAAACAAAAAAAAAAAAACAAGTAGCTTCAATTTAAAAAAAAATTCTTTAACATGAAGAACACAAAAAAAAACTTTGTAGAAAAGAACTCAAAAATCTTTTCAATTGATTTGAATGAAGTTCATTTGTTATAAAAAATATAAACTTGACAAAAATACAGAAATTTGAAATAAACTCAAAACATGTGAAATCATTAACTGATCAGAAAAGGTTGATATGCCATTCAAACAGACACCAAATCAAAGGAAAGAATTCCATTTTAATGTTTTTCTTGTTTAAAAAAAAATTCAAAATAAAAAAAGAAACAAAAATGGCTGCTTTTAAAAATGGAAAAGAAAAAATAAAGACGTAATAAATGTTAAAAGGTTGGGTGTTGGCTTAAAAGTTCATTCTTGGCTAATATTTCTCAAATTCTGTCCCTTGTCTGCTCATTGGGACGACTGATGCAGATTTTGAATAGTTTTTAATTCAACAACCAACTTCAGATAAAATGGGTCATTGTTTTCTACAAAGAAAATAAACCTCCAAAATGGATAATTCTCTATCTTCACACCCTGGGGTGCTAATATTTATAAATACCTATGCATGCATATATACATACATACACACATATTTATCAAGTGCCCAAGGGTGTGCATCAAGAGCAATACCAAAAAAAATACAGATTAATTAACTATGAAATATGGTGGTTAATATGCAAAAGCGGTTTTATTTCCAGCGTTGATCTTTTTATATTAATATAAGTAAATGTATGATGGAAGTTCCACAAGTAATGCCCCCTACTTTTTTATTCTACTTGAATTGATCAGAGGGGATTGCAGATTGCATTGTTATGATGACTAAACTTATGCAACCCTGGTCATAGATGTGCATCAGAAGAATTAAACTGATCAGCATTCACCTTCGCCTTTAGTACATTTACAGAGTCAAATCAGTTGATGACTGCACAGTTAGGAAATGGGTTTGACTATTTCAGTGTGGTGACAGGGATGTGAATGACAAAGTGTGCTCTGGACATAAAAATGGACCGCTCATTTATTGCTGGCAAAAGTGCATTGAGAATGGTGGTAACATTGAGGATACTGGAGCACAAAAGGTCCCTTGTTCTAATGGTGTCACTTCCATCTTTTCAACTTGTAAAAAATTACTTTAAAAAAACAATGACGAGCACCAGAATTGCTGATTATCAATCTGTCACAGTTGAAGACTGATAAATGCCACCAAAGACTCAAAATCATCATTCTTTGAATTCTTTTTATTCAGAGAAATAATAATAATGTTAATAATAATAATAATAAACAAGTCTAGTTGGTTTCTAATTAACTGAAATCTTGCTTTGTAATAAATAATTTGTATAAAAAAAAGAATGAATCCCATTTGATTGTCAAAAAGCATTTACTTGCTTAAATAAGATCAGTTGATTAATTGATAATTTGAAACTGTTGAGAAATCAATATTTGATTTCCTCAAAGAATGGAATCGACAGAAGAGGGTGGGTGGGGTCTATCTCTGTCTTCTTTTTTTTTGTATGAGGAAGGAAGGGAGGGAGGAGAGGTGGCACTATATCTCTCTCTCTCTCTCTCTGTCTCTCTCTCTCAGTATGGGGAAGGAAAGAATTATCCTTCCCAGCAGCCTTCATTTCCAATTGCCTCAAAATCTCAATTCTCAAAGAAACAGTATAAATAAATAAATAAATAAATAAATGGAAACAAAGAATTTGTTTTTAAAGAATTGGATTTTCTGATTGAGAAAACAGTTTCCCTGTTTATTTTTGTTTTTTTATTTTATATTTATATTTTTTTTATGTTTTTAGAAAATTTGATATTTGATACATACACTCATAGGCAGATACAGACACATGCTTACACAAACACACACATAGACAAACAGACAGAAAAATCTAGACCCCATTACAAAGGATCTTGTAAGAAAACAAGAAAAAACTTAAAGAAAGATGACCAAAAAAAAGAATTAAGATCATCTTCTATAAAACATGCATGAATGACAAAATTATGCCAAAGTACACAAAACTTAAAATACACATACACACACACAAACAAAGGAACACAGGTACACTGACACAAAAGTGTCCTCCCCACATACACACAGGTTTGTTTGTTGTGTAATTTGTTAAAATGTTGCCATGTTTTCAAACCGATTTTTTTTTTCATGGGTTTGTAATTTTTTATCTTTTTCCAGAGGAATGTGCAACCCCTACAAAATCTGATAATCATAAATTAGGATTTGAAAATAGTATGCATCCAGAATTAGTAAAGGTAAGGTTTTTTCTTTAATGAGCATTTTTTTTTTTTTTTTTTTTATCTTGGGTTAGAAATTAATTTCAAAAGATAAATACTTGAGATTTTTGAATGAATGATAATACTTTTTGAAATAATAAGTATTTTTATATTTAGAACAAACTTGGTTTGTGCTGCTCATCAAGTATATATAATATTTAGAACAATGGAAAAAAAAGTTTTTTTGACACAGAAATTATTGGATTCAACTTTGAATCCTAGTTTTAAAAACAATTTTTAATGATTGAACCAATCATGACTCTTACGTTATATATACTTTTTCATATATTAGTTAAGTGTAGACACGGAGTCAACGGAAGTCGTCAACTGCCAGTTTCTCGCTTATGTGTTCATCAGGCTGAATTAGCTTTTTCGACCTGATGAACCCCTAAGCGAGAAACTGGCAGTTGTCGACGCAGTTTACTCCGTCTACACTTAACT
>JAUZSX010315543.1:0-11987 GCA_034780655.1 Idiosepius hallami | reverse complement strand
GTGAAAATTGACATAAACGAAAGAACACCCATAAGCAGTCAGTGTTAGTCTTGGGGAGCGTGTATTATTTCAAAACATATATGTTCCGACCAATGGCGTCCATTCCACCAATCTGCAAAAGGGCCCATATTTTAAACTATTTGAAACAGTCATTGCAATTTGAAAAGAAGTTTTAGCGTTTAATCAAACCTTTTTTTTACAGCAGTTTCGTCTCAAAATAGCCTTTTTAGTCTTGGCCTTAAATTGGTTTTATTTTTCAATATTACACTATTACTTTTTTATTATTTAATTATTGTCAACTTTTCATCTTAGTTATTTTCAATCTATTGATGACAAGTTTTGTTTTTTTTCTGCTGCCTTAATGAAAAGATAAAATTCACCAGTGTCAATAAATTTAAGAATCCAGACATAACACGGATTTATTGTGTCGATTAAAGATCGAAATATCTTTCTGGTTATTTAATGTTTTTTTTTTTAGATAAAAAATAATGAATGACGATAAGATGACTGAAGATTTGGCCACGTGACAAGTGGAAAGTAGAAGGAATTAAGAGAGAGATTCGTGATGGTTGGTTGGTACGATTTGATTGAGAAGGTAGGATTTTTGTTGATTGAGAAGAGAGTATTTATTGAAGATGAAGAAGAAGAAGAAGAAGAAGAAGAAGAAGAAGAAGAAGAACAGATGGGGGAGGAGGAGAAGAAGAAAATATGGGGGGAGGAGGAGAAGAAGGAGAAGAAGAAGAAGAAGAAGAAGAAGAAAAAAAAAACAGAAAATAAATAAAGAAAGAAAGAGGATTAAAAAAAGAATAGAAGAAAGAGTAGAAGAAGAAGAAAGAAAGAAAGACTGAAAGAAAGAAAGAAAGAAAGAATGAAAGAAGAAGAAGAAGAAGAAGAAGAAGCTTCAAAAATATCTAAAACTATATACTTTTATAAAGTGTTGCAAAACTTTTGACCAGAGCTGTATGAACGAAAACAACGTGGAAGGCTGTTTAGAACTTCTGAAACTTTAAAATCATAAATAAATCCCGGCTCATTATTTGTTTTAGAAAACATAGTCTGCAGGTACAATCCCCGCTATTTAAATTTCTTTAATTTTTTTTTTCAAAATTGACCGTACTTTTGATACTAAATTTGATTTTAAATAGAAAAAAAATCGTAAATTAAAAATTAGCCTGTTAGAAAATGTCTTCATTAAATAAATAATTAATATTTCAAATAAACCATTTTTTTAACTAATTTTGTTTTGAACTGATTTTTTTAATCATTTATTAAAATAGAAAACCATTAGAAATGAATTTAGTAGAGAAAAGCATTCGGAATGAAATTAGTAGAGAAAAACATTAAAAATTAATTTAGCAGAGAAAAGCATTAGAAATTAATTTAGTAGAGAAAAGCATTAGAAATTAATTTAGTAGGGAGAAGCATTTGAAATTAATTTAGTAGGGAGAAGCATTTGAAATTAATTTAGTAGAGAAAAGCATTAGAAATGAATTTAGTAGAGAAAAGCATTAGAAATGAAGTTAGTATAGAAAAGCATTAGAAATGAAGTTAGTAGAGAAAAGCATTCGGAATGAAATTAGTAGAGAAAAACATTAAATTTAGTAGAGAAAAGCATTAGAAATGAATTTAGTAGAGAAAAGCATTTGAAATTAATTTAGTAGAGAAAGGCATTAGAAATGAATTTAGTAGAGAAAAGCATTAGAAATGAATTTAGTAGAGAAAAGCATTAGAAATGGAATTAGTAGAGAAAAGCATTACAAATAAATTTAGAAGAGAAAAGCATTAGAAATAAATTTAGAAGAGAAAAGCATTAGGAATGAAATTAGTAAAGAAAGGCATTAGTGGTGAAATTAGTAGAGAAGAACATTAGAAATAAATTTACAAAAAAAGCATTAGAAATTGATTTAGTAGAAAAAAGCATTAGAAATGAATTTAGTAGAGAAAAGCATTAGAAATTAATTTAGTATAAAAAAAAAACCATAAGAAATAAATTTAGTATAAGAAAGCATTAACTGCTTTTCTATATAATAGGCTTCTTTATTTATCTTAATGGCAAGTCCCCGGTGCCAATACATCTTGTCACGAATAGGAAAGAAACTCGGCGTCGCCATATTTGTTATAAGATGCAACGCAGACAATTTTAACTTACGGTTATAATTTCTTTTGAAGTTAAGTTTTTTTTTCGTTTTTTAGAGGAAATGTAGGCGTAAGAGTCTCCATCCTTCTTTTTCAATTTATTTATGTTTCTGTTTTATTTATTCATTGAGTTAATCTTTATTTTATTTTTGCAAATATCCTCTGGCGCTAAATGAAGTTTGAATTGTATGATACGCTTTGAATAAATTCACATTCAAAGCATTCTTCTTTTAGATCTTAAACTAAACAAATAAAAATCTTTCTTTTCTATTTGTACTTCTGTTTTTTTTTTGTTTTTTTTTTTTACATATATGTTTTTTTTTTTTCTTTAACGTTTTTTATATTTTTTAAATTTTAACTTTTTTTTATTCATCTTTTCTCTTTTTTTAAAGTTTTTTTTTTCTTTTATGGTGGGTGTTGTTTTGTTTTTTAGGGGTATTTTCTTTTTCTTTTATTTATTTTTACATTTTTTTCCATCATTTTTTTTTTTTTTTTTTTTTTTGGCATCCTTTATTTTGATTTTTTTCTTTATTTTTTATTTGATTTTTTCAAATATTTCCATCATATTTTATGGCTTTTTTTAAATTATTTTTTAAGATAATTTTTTTTTTATATTTTTTTTTTGTTGTTTATTTTTCATAATTAATTTTTCCACCATTGTTCAGGTTGTTTTTTTTTGGGTTTTTTTTGTAGAGTTTTTTTAATCTTTTTCTTCAATTTTTTTTTTAATTTTGGTTTTTATTTTATTTTTTCCATCATTTTTTCGGGGTTTTTTATTGTTGTTTTTTATTATTATTTTTTTTTCATTTTATCTTATTTTTTGTTTTTATTTTCGTTTTACTTTTTTTTGTTTTTTTTTTTTGTTTTTTTCAATTTTTTGTTCATTCGGGCAGGATATAACACGTATCGGAAAGGAGTATTGTAATAGCGGCTAAGGCAAAGAGTCGCGCGTGTCGAGAAGGAAGGATTATTTGAGACGAAAATTCAAATTTGACAGGTTTGGTTGATTTGAAAGGCGACCAAAAACCGCAGACGAAAAGAAGAATAGAAATATGAACGATTTAAACAACGAATAAAAGAGAGAGGGACAGAGAGAGATGTATAAAGGATAACAAAAATACAAGTAGAGATTAAAAGAAAAGGTCTGAGAAACATTAAGAAGACATTAGAAACAAGGAATCAAGATGGATTACAACAAAAGAGAGGGGTGCCACGGGTGCCAGACAAGGAGGGCGTGGGGCACCGCATGAAGGGAAGGGTGGTTGCATAATAGGATTTTGGTTAATTGAAGACGTCGAATTAATCCCTTTGAAATAACAATCGAACATCCTGTCTGAATTTGTGAGTTTTGATAATAATAATTATAATAATAATAATAATCTGTATCATCATCATCATCATCATCCATCATCTTGCGGCCTCGATCGAGATTGAACTCACTACACCTTTCCAGTATTCCCCATCTTTCATAGCTCCTAAAAGATTTTCCTCAGGGATCGCTGTGTCTCATCATCATCATCTTGCGGCCTTAGCAGAGATTGAACTCACTACACCTTTCCAGTATTCCCTATCTTTCATAGCTCATAAAAACTTTTCCTCGGGGATCGCTGTGTCTCGTTTTATCCCATCTGGAAAGATTAATTTTCGAGAACGGTTCTTTGATGATGGGTGCCTCCAGAGTACGAATGACGACACAAGTTCATCTGGGGTACGTGCGTTATGCCCGGCAAACTGGACACGTCTCTTGCAGACCAAAGTTGATACTCGCGGCAAGTCTCTGAAAATAGCTGCCAAAGCGTTTCAAACACAACACACCTCAGAACAAGACCATGTAATATTGCTAGTCTACATTATGTGTTTTTTTGTTTTTTGTTTTTTTTAACACATACGTTGTAGACTAGCAATATTACATGGTCTTGCTCTTTGGGATGTTGTGTTTGAAACGCATTGACAGCTATTTTTAGACTGAAAACCAGATCGAACTTGCTTCACGGGTCAGAATCCCTTATTTATATTAAATTTCAAGTATCCAGACCAAAGTTTGCAAAGTAGTTTGAAGGTCTATAATATTTGATGGAAGTTGCAGAAGCACGTAAATGCACACTCTGCAACCAGCAGCTAACAGTCAAACACATTCTAATAGAAATTAAAAAGTACAAAAACACCCGTAAAAATATCTTAAAGCAACAAATATCAGCAAAGTATTTAAAAATCAAAACCTCACCAAATATACAATACTTGAAATAAGCAAAACTGTTCAAACTTCTCTAAACAACAAATATCAGCGAAGTATTTAAAAAACTACTCCTGAGAAAACAAGCTAAATGAAAATAACTAACAAACAAATAACTACTAAACCAACTTTCATAACAATCAAACATAATCATAGTGATTACCATTCTGGCATTAAATGACTCCAAAGTGGTTGATATGCCATTAAATCCCAAATCAAATTCAATGGTAAATTGCAGGAGTGTGTGAAATTTCGCTGGAAACTTTATTTTTCGAATATCAATTTTTAATAGAAACAGAGTTATTTCGTAACAACATCTATCTAGAAACATTACCGAACACATAAAATACAACTGTATATATTTTCAAGAACATTGGCCATGCTGTTTCGGAGTCCATAAGGAACGAACTCATACACAGACAGAGACGCACACAACGTTCCATTTATGTTCAATAAGGAATGAGAAAATGTCAGGAGAAATCTTCGGTCTCCACTGTGCCAATACTAATATCAATAGCTTCAGATATCATTCCTACAGTTATCCGACAGTCTTACATCACTAATCTTCGCACTTCATAGATCATCGAAGTTAAGCAACGTAGAG
Organism: Idiosepius hallami; assembly: GCA_034780655.1. Lineage (NCBI taxonomy): Eukaryota > Metazoa > Mollusca > Cephalopoda > Idiosepiidae > Idiosepius > Idiosepius hallami. The sequence continues at coordinate 7,014 of JAUZSX010315543.1, read as the reverse complement.
CATTTTCCGTACAAAGATAGGTGACCACAAAGGAGTATCGGGTACTGTACGAAGCTGGTCGGCGGTCTGTGGTACGATCAGTCGAATGCATTAAGCATTCGAACTGAAAGGCCTTTCCCAACCCCAACCCCTCCCTCACACTGACCGACCACGCTGGAAAGAAACGTCTTCGATTAGAGTCACCCCCTAGGGTCAGGACCGGGAGTATTCAGTTTAATTTCAGATTGCGAAACACTTGCTACCTTTTATAGTCATTGTCTACCAAACCACGTTTTTGACCAAGAAAAATCTCTAGGAATTGAAACCGCTATCAGATAGGAATGCTGGGTTTTGGCTCTGTATCCCCAGTAATCACTGACTTCCATAGTTATTGTCTATCAAACCACGTTTTTGACCAAGTAAACCTCTCGCTGGCTTGGGTAGGAATTGAAACCGCTATCAGATAGGAATCCTGGGTTTTGGCACTGTATCCCCAGTAATCACTGACTTCCATAGTTATTGTCTATCAAACCACGTTTTTGACCAAGTAAATCTCTTGCTGGCTTGGGTAGGAATTGAAACCGCTATCTTCTGAAAATGCTCAACTTATCGGACGTCGCAGAAAGTCTGAGGTGAAATTAACCGAAACGTAGTGAGAAAACCACTATAAACTAAAGAGTCGATATATCGGCCCTGAGAACATAAGATAAAAAAAGACGCATCAATATTTTGATTCTAATATGTTGCTCTACAATAAAGGCTCTGAGTGACTACTTGTTAATTTTGAAAAGTTAGGGTTCAAAGGATTAATTACTTTAAGGTAGCTATAGTTGCCTATTATATAGAAAGGCATGTGTTTATTATTTCAAATTCAAAAAGAAAAAAAGAAAAGATCGACAGGGACCAAGATGGAGGACAGTCATACTCGATGACAAGTGACCACCGATGATAATGATGACTGGATTCCCCTTCTTTCCATCCTTATAAAGCCGCCATTAATTCTCCTGATGATTCATGCAACTGCACCGACTAAAAATAAAACGTTCACACTTCATCATACACATTTTTCCAGACCCCCTAATCGTATCCAATTAAGTTCTTCATACAGACTTAAAGCCTAACACCTTTTGTATCTGTCATCAAGAAAACGTTTTTATACCAATTAATATCTACAATTTAGACTACACTTTATACAGTGACGGCGCCATTTTGAGATGTTGATTCCGTGATGATGCTCTCACATTCGTTGAACGCTCTAATTGATTCGCTTAAAAACATGTCTGCAAGCTAAAAGAAATTATCTAAACAAAAATGTCATATCATTTTATTTGGGCGAATCTAAATTGAATTTAGAAGTTGTTTCAACAGTCTATGATTAAATTGATTTATGATTGAATCATAATTTAATTGATTTACGATTAAGTGAATGGAGCATGAAAAACAAAATTAATAGTTTAGAACAATTTATATTATGCATAAATTTACTATTATCTATCTATATACTTATAAAAACTTGATCGTCGAGTTTGTATGAGACCCTACATCCCGTAGCTCTTTAGAAAATAAAACCACAATATTTATTTGAAAATAAAAATGCTTTTTACAGGTTAAGCTCTTCAGAAAAAGAAACTACAATAGTTATTTTTTAAATGATTCAGACCACTAAAATTTGCATCTGTACAGTACTGTCTTTCTATATAATAGGCAACTATAGCTACCTTAGAGTAAAGCTTTAGAAAAAAAGAAAGCATAAGAAATGAATTCACTATAAGAAATTATTAGAAATTTAGTATTTAAAAAAAGCATTAGAAATTAATTATGAAAAAAGCATCAGAAATGAGTATAAAAATGCATTAACTATTTTCTCTCCTATATAATAGGTTTTCTTAATTACCTTAGTGGCAAGCCCCAGGTGCCCGGGCAAAGCCGGTCAATACTTCTAGATCATTATAATCTTTGACGTTTTGAATTTGAAACAATAAACACACATAACATCCCGCATATCAGTTGCCTATTGAATCCTTTGCAACAACATCTGATATTTATTAGCGATCGGGACTATCAATTTTTTGTCTATTAATCTGCCTGGTGGCGAATGCTACTGGTGGCACTAAAGATGGTTATAATGTCTTAGCAGTCGAAACTGCGTTATCACACATAGTTGGCGGTTCATGAGGACAGGGTAAATCGCATGTGTAAATCAAACCAAATTCTATACATTAATCAACAAAATTAACAAATTTAATCTAGTGTGTAAGAACGTTAAATATAAAGGGTTTTAAAAATAAATTAATAAATTTTGACCTATAATTGTTTTTCGTAATCCTTGAGATGAGGTATGATTAATAATTTTAGGAGTATTTTTCGGACAATTGTCCTCATCTTTATTTTCATATTTATTTTTTTCTTCGTAATTCTTGAGATGAGGTATGATTAATAATTCTACGAGTATTTTTCGGACAATTGTCCTCATCTTTATTTTCATATTTATTTTTTTCTTCGTAATCCTTGAGATGATGTATGATTAATAATTCTACGAGTATTTTTCGGACAATTGTCCTCTTCTTTATTTTCATATTTATTTTTTTCTTCGTAATCCTTGAGATGATGTATGATTAATAATTCTACAAGTATTTTTCGGACATTTGTCCTCATCTTTATTTTCATATTTATTTTTTCTTCACGACGTTTCGACCGGGTGGACCTTCGGTCTTCATCGGGTGTAAAGGAGTTCATGTTTATTGACTTTTGTTTTTCTAATGTTTATGTTGCTAGCTTTTTGTTTTTGTATTAATTTAAGTCAAGTTTTCTGCCTGGAATGTACGAGAAAAACATTAACACGCGCAGAAAACTTAACTTAAATTAATACAAAAACAAAAGTCTAACAACATAAACATTAGAAAAACAAAATGTTAACAATCATGAACTTCAAATGTTTTTGTAGTTTAGTTTCAACTTTCATGATGTCAAGCTATGTAGAACAGAATGTACAGTCAAGTTGCGTTGGAGACACCGGTTCCCGTCAGATAACGAAGTTAAGCAACGTCGAGCCTGGTAAGTAGTTAGATGGGTGGCCACTAAAGAATACCAGATACTGTATCTTGCACCGGGTGGGAAATATCTAGGTTAGTGTCTGAGGGTGCAGTTAAACCACTGGGTAGATGCACCCTTAGTCTATGGTTAGACAGGCATCTAGTAATGGTGTTACGATAAAAACACCCTCGATAGCCCTTGCGTAGTATCGAGTATTCAGCTTTGGTCCCCAGGTTGGGGGTTAGAATAGGGCCAACAACTCAATTCTGTAAAAAGAGAAAGTTACAGAAACCACAACAAAGCACTGGTCCTACAGGTTGGGGTTTAGAATAAGGCCAACAACCAAATTCTGTAAAAAGAGAAAGTTACAGAAACCACAACAAAGCACTGGTCCTCCATATTGGGGTTTAGAATAAGGCCAACAACCCAATTCTGTAAAAAGAGAAAGTTACAGAAACCACAACAAAGCTCTGGTCCTACAGGTTGGGGTTTAGAATAAGGCCAACAACCAAATTCTGTAAAAAGAGAAAGTTAAAGAATGTGTAGCGCCAGCAACTGAAGAATGAGTCGGTTGGAGAAGCGTCTTTGAGGCCCTAGATTCCCCGGTGAATCAAGATCCCTAAACAAGGTTGCAAAGGGCGCTTACTATCGGGTGACCTTTTCGATCGAGTCGAGTTTACCCTTTTAACCAATTTGGTGTGCAAGAACTCAAAATCTGTATTAAAAATAGTGCAGTAAATCTGCATTCTACACCACTTCAGTTTTTTTTAAATGAATTACTACCATTTTTTTTTCAATTCACTTAAAAAAAAATCGTACTTAAAATATTTAAATTCCCGCCTAAACAAAAACTGTATCCCTACGTCAATGTCAGAGAGATAGAACCTTTGGGTCATAAATCCATTAGTTCAATCATTATATCAATGCAGTGACGGTGGGGGATTGGTAAAAGCTCAGGCTCTGGAATCGTATTACGCGAGTTCAAATCCCAGTCAAAACCGTTACTTTCACTTTAGCAGCCTCGGGCAGATGTGGCTCGTTAACTCGGGAGAGCACTTCATTTAGGTGAAGGGTAACACCGAATGTAAAAAGCCTGGGTAAGAGCACGTAAAAATGGCCTTGTGCCAAACTTGGGTTCGTGTTTAAGAAGTAAATATGATATCAATCTTTGTGGGTCACTTAATGCCAAGGAGAATTATTGTAAACACAGAGTTTTTTTAATAAAACAATTTTCGCTTATTTAACCCACAGGTGGAGGGAATGTGGGGATTAATACATGTGCCAAGGGCATTAGTCCAATTATTAAGAAAAATGTAACGACTGGAATTCGAACTTGCGTACTATGATTCCGAAATCTGGATGGACTTTCCTGCTTACTTGAATTATTCCCCATAATTCTTCTCTGACACTTCAGTATCCCTTGTAGTTGGCGACTAAAAAACTCCACTCATGTATCATTTAGTTTTTTACTTCTTCTTTCCTCAATTATTATTATTATTATTATTATTATTATTATTATTATTGTTGTTGTTGTTATTGTTGTTGTTATTATCATTGTTATTACTATTATTGTTATTATTATATTATTATTATTATTGATGTTATTACTATTTTTATTGTTATAATTATTGTTATTATTATATTATTAGTAGTATTATTGTCATTATTATTATAATTATCCATTATTACTATCATTAATATTATTATTATTTTGATTATTATTATTATTACTACTATTATTATCATTATTTATATCTTTATTTATTATTATTATTATTATTGTTATCATTTTTATTATTATTTTTATTATTCTTATTCTTATTATTTTTATTCTTATTATTATTTCTATTATTGTTATTTTTAATTTTTTTATTATTATTATTATTATTAGAAAGTAATGTCATCTTTTTGAATTTCCAAGAATCAGTATACAGATAATGATTAATAAAATCGATGATAAATGAAAACCGGAAGTAAGGTTTTTTCTTCTTTTCATTCTGTCGCCATGTGTTTATTTGTTTGTTTACTAATTTAATGTTTATTTGTTTGTTTATTATGCGTCACTCCTTTTTCCCATCGTCAATTTTTCATCGTGTTTTTTCCAGCTTTGCTTCCTCTTCCTTCGTTTTTTATGTAAATGATTCAGCTTTCTACTTGGCTATTGGCCCGTAGAGATTATCACATTCGTCAAGTGTACATCTGTTCAATTCTTTAAGGCAGCCAGAACCACCGAGCTCTGGTGAGGGGCAGTGGCACTGTTCACACTTATGAATTCAAATGATAAAATTAAAGAAGACAACAGCAAAATAAAATTAATATTGACTGCCCTGACACGCTCCTTTTCTTTCTCTTCTTCTCTCTCTCTCTTTCTTCTTTTGTCTTTCAGTGGCTTGCAACACTCACATACACGTTATACCCACATATAACTAAAAGCACAATAGGGTGGTGCGTTCCTTTTTGAAATTGCAGATCAGTCTCTTTTTTTCTCAAGGGGCCATCTTTTCAGGCATTAACTTATTACACACGAATTCAAAGAAGAGCTTGATTTATTGCAAAGTGCTAAGCCCCACCCGACAGTGGAATGCTAAAGGGTCAGACACTGGATATTTTGAAAGCATGCGGTCGGACAATCTGCCAAATGATGTTGTTAAACTAGTCTTGTGCTTAACTTGGTTTGTATTTCATTACTATATACTGTACACACACTTAACTAGATGCACTTAGACACTCAAACACACAGTCACAAAATTTGTACTAATATGATATTCTTTTATAAGATTCCAAAATTTAATTCGCAGATTCAATATAAATATAAAAACTACACTTTTCAATAAAATTCCAAAATGCAATTTTGATTTTGATCGAAATTATTTAGAATTAAATCATTTGATAAGAACCAAAATTTGATTTGAAATATAATTAATTTAAAGAACAACTTTCTTTTATAAGGTTCAAAAATTCAATTTCAACCTTCATAGTTATACCAATGAATTACATTTTTATTAGCTTCCTAAATTAAATTTAACATTTAATAATTATTCGAAAAAATTGCATTGTTTTATAAGGTTTATAATTAATTCAATTTTACATTTAATAATTATGCGAAAAATTATATTCTTTTATAACGTTACAAATTCCACTGTAAAATATGACAATTATCCCAAAGAATTACATATTTTATGTAGTTACAAAAATCAATTTAAACTCCCGAAATTTAAAGAAAAGTTTCCTTATTCAGTTTAACAGTTCCTATTGAATTAAACTATTTCCAGAGAAAGATATAATATTGATCTAGAGAGTTAATATTTCGATTTACAGAAATATATTCCTTTTGAAAGTTTCAAAATTAGATTCTAAGGTCACAAAATTTAGTTAAAAGGTTTCAGTTTTTTCCTAAATTTTCTAATGTTTTACGTGCTAGTACTTTTTTTTAATCCTAATGTAAAAAATAAACAAGATGAGATGTAACGATTCAAAAACAAACCAAATAAAAGCGAAATATGTTTAAAAAATAAAAATAAACGAATACCAGTTAAGATAAATAGAATTAGTAGAGAGTATATATCGATCAGGTAAATTAATGGAGAAAAACACGGGATCATTAATCTATAAGGTATACAAGAATATATTCAGTGTAAAAGGCACTGCAAGAAAAAAAAATCAGTTCATGATTATGACTCATGTTCTTTTCCCTTTTTCTTCCATTCCTTCTCCCTTATTATTTATTAATTGATCAATCTATCAATCTATCAACTCATCAATATAACAACTTTTTCTATTTCTCTCTATATCTCTCTCATTCTTTCTCTTTCTTGTGTCTATTGAACTCTGTCTATCACACTCTCTTTTGTCTCAATCTCTATGTATCTATCTCTCGCTCTCTATCTCTCTCTCGGTCTCTCCATTCCTCTCTCTCTCTCTCCCTCTCTATCTCTCTCTCGGTCTTTACATTCCTCTCTCTCTCTCTCTCTCTTGTTCTCTCCATTCCTCTCTCTCTCTATC
>JAUZSX010315533.1:0-11988 GCA_034780655.1 Idiosepius hallami | reverse complement strand
GCCCGGGCAAGAGCACGTGAAAATGGCCTTGTGCCAAACTTGGGGTTGCTCACCAAGTAAATATCATATATAATACATACAAATATATATAAAGAAAGAGAGACAAAGAAATGGATTGATAGAGTCTGGCTTTCAATCCATTGTCCCAATTAAACTCCTAATGTTCAAGAAAATACTTTGTAATGCATTACTAACATAAAAGATTGTGCAACAACATATCAGTCCATTCTTACAATTTCCTCTTACTCACTTATCAAAGAAATAATGCCTGTATTCATCCACGTGTCCAACTTCAAATTCTTCAACATTATAAGTCCGAGCTGTGATTCCCAAATGTAAAATCGAATACGCTGGTGGCTGCGGTTTTTTCCAGTATTTTTTCTTCTGGGATCTTCTTGTGTGTCGTGCCATATCCATCTGCTTATCGATAGGAATTTGCCTAATCGGAGGTAAAGTCTTGTAACTAACTAGATTCTCTTCCATTGCAGAACGGTCTTCACTGATGTTTAAAAATGGTGACAGCCTTCCTGGAGAGACAATCAACTTCAAAGAAAGAAAACAAAAATTAAAATACTCATCAATAACAATAAATTATTAAACTCAAAGATATAATACATACAAAGATATTAAATGTTTTTTTCGGACTACTTTCCTCATCTTGGTGATTTGATGTTTACATACTCAACGTTTCAGCCTAGTGACCCTCAGGCCTTCTTTTGAGATGAGTTATCATAATAAAGAAATTAAATGTTTTTTTTCAGACTTTTTTCCTCATCTTGGTGATTTAACAATGCCCCCAGGCACTAACTTGGGTCTTTCAACATGCTAGCAAAAGATGCAGTACCTGGTTATTCTTTAATGGTCACCCATCTAAGTACTGACCAGGTTCAACATTGCTTAACTTCGGTGATCAGATGGGAACCAGTGTCTCCAACATGACTTGACCATATTTAAGTTTTTGAAACTGATTATTCTTTCAGCAAAAGCCTGCTTAGCCAATGATGGGTATGAAGCAAGCAATTTGTTCATACTTACCTCCATCAACCATTACACCTAGTGGTGGTTTCGTTGGGCAGCAAATTTGATTTTTTGCTATTTCCGTTGCATACTGGTTTTAGGAGAAAGAGTCGCTAGCCCTATGCTCAACTCCCAAAATGGAGGACCATAATTTGGGCTTTTGAAATCAGTGTTGACCTTCACCTAGATGAGTTACTCTCAAGAGGCAGATAAAGGTGGATGAAATGGTTTTGACTGGGATTTGATCTCACGTAATACGATTCCATAATTGGAGCTTTTACCACCTTGCCGCCCTTTATACTTACCTCAATGTCATTTAATTCTGGAGTGACAGCAGTTCGTGACTTTTCTGTAAGAGTGAATTCAACTTGCTGTCTATTCCTTTCAGCTTCCCAAAGTCTTAATTCTTCTTCATATTTTGTAACTTCTGTTTCATCTGTGACCTTAACAAAAAAAATAGATTTAAAATCAATTTTAAGTTAAAAATTCTTTGAATCACAAATTAACTTTCATTTATCAGAAACATTTTTCAATAAATATTTCTTCATTTTAGTCTAATTTTTACTAATAAGTTTTTAAAGAAATAAAGGAGTTTTTTAAAGGTGAAATTAATAAAAATAAACAGTTTAAAATAAATTTTAGTAAAGTTAAAAATTCTTTGAATCACAAATTAACTTTCATTTATCAGAAACATTTCTCAATAAATATTTCTTCATTTTAGTCTAATTTTCCCTCTAATAAGATTTTAATTCTCTGTTCCGTGTCTCTGCATTTGTGAGGTTTCAAAGATTACAAATTGCTGGCCATTGCTAAAACTGAGGTAATTTCATCTCTTCTACTATGGAAACCATGTTGTGATACCCGAGAGCAAGAAAACTGTTATTTCCTGATGTCATCTCCAGGGATATAGGTATCGGATGCGTGGACCTTGGAATGGCAATGCTTGATAGGGAAGTTTGGTTTGGGTTAGTGAGGTCCATAATGGCGACTACGGTCGACTAATATAAAAAAAAATGTTTTTAAATCAATAAATTTTTTTGTTTAAGCTGAATCATTTAATAAAAATATAGATTAAAAAGAATTAAAACTATTTTATTACTTTAAAAACTTACTAAATTAAATATTTTTCAGCCACTGTAATATTTCATATATAAAAACCAAACTAGCACTTTTTATGATTCTAAAATTCAAAATTATGTTATATATAATTAGAATTTGCAGAGTTATACGTTTTAAGTTTAGTTTACTTGGTAGAATATCTGTATTTAGATGCATTTAATAAAAATTTTAAATTTTCTTTTCAATATTTTTAATTAAATTTTTTCTTGTGTTTATCATTATTCAGACACGTTTTATTAAAAAGAATTTGAATTTTTCTTTTCAATATTTTAATTCAATTTTTTTCTTGTTTTGTTTACAAGAATGCAAAACAAATACATCCTATCTACCACAAAAAGCACAAAAACAATTAAACTAAAATGTCATTGACATAAAATGTCGATTCATGCGGCGGACCGAAATTGTTCAAAAGAAGACTTATTTATCTATTTATTTCTCTTGCTTGGTGAGTGTAGAGCCGACTTCTTAAATCAGTTTCCTAACCGTTTTTTTTTTTATTTGCCTGGCAGGGTGATTAGCCCTGTGCAAACTAGCCAGCTGGTGCTTGGTTCAGTAACTGATATTCCTAAGAGGTCATCAATCTTAGGAACAGGCTCTTCGTTGCTTAACTTTGGTGATCATGTGGGAAATTGACGTAGTTTTTTTCTTACTAGATGTTTATCTACAATCGATTATTATTCAAAATGCGGCCGAGGGCAACAAAAATTAATGGGCGGGCTGGATTTGGCCTGCGGGCCGGACTTTTGACCTCCCTGCTCTAGGCAAATGATTGTCTATAAATGACGTGTATAAGTACCAACCACAGCATAACAAATGGTTATTCTGACGTTCCGTTTCACAATCATCTTAACTCAAGTTTTCTGTAATCCTAAATTCAAACAACCATTTAATCAGTCAAGCAATAATCAATAAACAACTTTCATTCATTAACAAGATGTTGGCATTTTTACACTAAATCCAATTACACATTCAAATGTCAATATTTCTGTGAAAAGAAATTTTTTGAATTGTGGAAGTAATTCACTCAGAAGACAGCATTAGTTCAGGGAAAAAATGGTGTTGTCCTTGCACACAAAGAGAATTTAACTAAATGATCAGTAAGATTATTTTTATTTAATTTTTAACTGACAAGAAAAAATATGTTACTTCTTTTTGTAATTATTTCTTCATCGTAGTCACCATTATGGATATCCCTAACCCACGCAAAACTCCATAAGTTTTAAATAGTTTGTATTAATATGGTTGCCAGTCTTATATAATAGTATTTTTATTGTGACACCATCACAATTTGGATTGCCAATCAAGGCTTAGAGAGATTCCATTCAACCTCATCGAAGAAAGATTCCAACCTAGTATTTTTTTTTTCTTGTGGCACTATTTAACCCATAGCTGGAGGGAATGTGGGGATTGATACTTTTACCAAGGGTATTAGTCCCCTTATAAAAGCTAATGGAATCGCTAGGATTCAAATTCACATACCATTACTCCGAAACCAACTGCTTACCAACTAGACTACTAAAACTTCCACACTGATAATATATTGCTGGGTACCTCTACTTTCTATTTGTAAGCATATCCTTCAAGTTATTATTGTCTATGGTTCATTTGATATATTCAGATTTTGGTTGGTTGGGACTTCTATCGACACATTTAATGTTCTTTGTTATTGCTTTCTCTATCTTGATGGACAGATTTACAATATTTCAGCTGCTCAAGTTTATAGCAATGATTTGGTGTCTGTATAATATTAAGTAAAAAATTGATATCTTTCTGCTAACTGACCATATCTTGCTTATAATCTTTATCACATTTCTTCTACAGCACTTTATCTGAATTTTTATTTGTACGTCCCATCATTTACAAATATATTTTTTATGCATTCTTGCAATATTTACAATATTTCAGTTTTATTTTATTACTTACACTTTTGGAAACTTTCTCATCACTGCACACATAAATAGTTATTTCAAATATTTCAGGTGCAACACTTTGTTACTGTATTTAACACCTGTTTATTAATATTTACACTATTTATGATTCATTCTCAATTTTCCATAAGATATTTCATCATCTAAACTGTCCAAAATATAAGACAATATAGTTTTAAAGATGGTGGCATCTCTAGCAATGTTTTTTTATTTCCATTTATACGTTTAGAGTTTGGAATAGATTTAATTAATTAATTAATATTATGCAAGAAGGAAAACACTCAAAAATTGATATAATTATTATCATATTAGAAACATGATTATGTATATTTTTACTTAAATTAAAATTCATTTCCATTCTAATTTTTAGCCAGAGGAGAAGTTAGTTGAAATTTTGTGATAAAACAACAAAAATTACAAAGACACAATGAATTAATACTGACAATGTGATGATTGCCATGTGCTACTATTAATAGAAGTCGGCCAGTCTCACATGTCCCTACTGCAACAAAGTCTGTGGGTCTAGGATTGGCTTTCAAAGCCATCTAAGGACCCACAGACCTACGGACTGAAATTAACCACTCAGGAGAACATTCATACTTGTTTCGAGTGAATGCCAGAATAATAACTATTAATAGAGAGATTTTATATTTTCTTCTGGACATAAAATCAACTTACATAGATTTATGGTATTTACTTGGTGAGCACCCCCAAGTTTGGCACGAGGCCGTTTTTACGTGCTCTTACCCGGGCTTTATATATTTGGTGTTACCCTTCACCTAGATGAACTGCTCTCCCGAGCTAACGAGCCCCATCTGCCCGTGGCTACTAAAGTGAAAGTAATGGTTTTGACTGGGATTTGAACTCGCGTAACACTATTCCAAAGCCCAAGCTTCTACCAATGCTCCACCGTCGCTGCCCAAAATATTCGGCTTAAGTATACTAAATATAAAAAAATATGATGAAAATTTTTGATAGAGCACAGAACATGCACACAGCCCTCATTTACCAAACTGCACTATATTGATACTCATGTCATAGATATTGGGGTGACAATTGACTATTACCTTCTTTTTTATGGCTATACTATGGTTAAAACATTTTTCAAAAGTTATATGATGAAATAATTATATTTGGCCAATGGTGAGTTAAATTTTAGAAAGCTTTTTTGTGAAAGGAAGTAATGACGCTATCATATCCTAAGTATTAAAGAAGTAACATATATAAATACCAAACCCAACAAATATATATATATATATATATATATATATATATATATATATATGAAAGATACTTGGAGAGTATTATCATTAATATTAGGAATGATATAATTAATTGTTATTATACATAGGCTGTTTTGTAAAACATATATAAAACTCTGTTTTATTATTGTTCTATTTTAGCCTATCAGGCCGGTAGTTTTGCAGGTAAAAAAGATTATATATATTTATATATATATATTATATATACGTGTGTGTATATGTGTGTATGCATGCTTCTGTAATATTCTGTCTAGCTAATCAGTTACGCTGCATGTTTTAGAAAATAGAATTTATTACCTATATCCTCTTTCATTTCATTGGTTTCGGTATTGCAGTGTTGTTTATTGTCATTTTAGAGTTCAGCCCTTTTTTCCAAATAGAAGGGGAATTCAGTAATATTTGCCAGATTCTCTTTACATTAGTAATGATTTATATCAGTGGATATTTTTTTTCAATTCGTCACATCTAAGAATAATTGCAATTACTAGACTTTTCGGTAGGATTAAATGATAGACTAAAGGAAAATATATTCTTAATGTCGTGCTTAGCCACATTGCAGCCCCGGTGCAGAATACATCTTGCGGCCCCCTCAACCTAAAAGACAATTAGCACTCCCTCAGTACACTGGAGTCCTTGATCAAAGACTATATATATATATATATATATATATATTATTTTAAGAAATAATGTTGCTTAAAATTATAGTTAGAGTGCTCGATATCAGTGATAGAGCGTGTATATTAGTTAATTGTAGACACGGAGTCAACGGGAGTCGACAACTGCCAGTTTCACGCTGTGCGTTTTTCAGGTCGAAAATATATATATATATATATATATATATATATATATATATATAAATAGATAGATGAGAGGGAGAGAGTTATAGTTGTAGTTATATTATCGTATTTTAGATAAGTGTATACATCAGTCAATAGCCTTTAGTGCCTGTCAGTTTCTCGCCTGCGTGGTTATCAGACATATATATTCATATAAATGTTTAGAGAGAGAAACAGACAGACAGACAGAGAGAAAGTAAGAACAATTATTGAAAATACAAAAACAAGAATATTATTGGTGCTTTTGTTTTATTCAATCATTTTCTATCATACATTGCTGGAATTAATTTCTTATTACTTTTGATATACATTTTATTTCATTTTTGCTGCTACACACATTTTATCACTCTTGATAATTAGCTGTTTACCAATAAACAATAAATTTTATCACAAAATATTTAAACAATATTTTTATCATTAAAATGATCATATTCATTTGCAATAACACAGCATATCTTTAAGAAAATGCTGGAAATGTTCTGCATTAGCATGAAGACATTTTCATCTACTGAACAGCATTTTTTCAGACGCCCTGCACTTTTGAAATGTACCTAAAGAAGGCCAAGCAGTGCATCGCAAAAAAAATATAAATACTATATTAAAGATAAGAATAGATTTCAAAATTGTGTGAATAATTATAAGAAGAAATTATTCATATTTTTTTTAAGTGGAAACAGTAAACACTTCTCATAAATCACACTGTTCAATCATAATTGATAAAAAAAATTATCTAAAAAGGTTATTGTTTTTCTTTAGATTTTATACTATTCAAAAAATACATTATCTTTGTTAATATCAATCAAAATACATTTTTAAAATACAAAGTTCAATTAATCTTTCTAATTATCTATTCTGTCATCTATCTCTCTATCTTCTGTCTACCGGTAAAATTAGAGCAACTGATGTAGTCAAATTAATAATTACAAAAATAATGAAATCACCGTAAAAGACGCTGTTCATGATTTAATTAACGGCCATGATAATCATTTGAAAGAGTGTGTCAACATAGAAAAAAAACATTAAGCGAATCTAATTAAAGAAAACAGAACTCTGCAACACTTGGCGTTCATCTTAATACGTTTTTTCGAATTAGGTCGACAAAGCACAAATTATAAAGATTTTCCAAAGCCTCGTTATATAGAAAATAATATAAAACTGTTTGGTGATAAATATTAACCCTTTTGAATTTTAGACCAAATCAACCTCTAAACGATTTGAATAGGAATTGAAACTCCAACACCTCTATCCGCTCACCACAGACCCCAAAGGACGATCACGGTTAAGTAAATATTAACCCTTTTAAATTTTTGAGCAAGTCAACCTCTAAACGACTTGAGTCGGAATTGAAACTCTAACACTTCTATCCGCTCTCCACAAGCCACAAAGGGCTGTACAAATGAACCTAAATGACCTCAGGTCTTACTACTATCATGAAGAAAAGACATTGTTTCTTTTACTCTCTCTCTGTTTCTAAAATAACTTCCAAAACTAAGATACCCAAAAAATCTATCCCCTTTACTCTTCTCATACTATCTCTCTCTTCCCTAACTCTCTCTCTCTCTTTCTCTCCCTGACCCATGCTTGACCTAAAGGATTGGTCACAGTCCCCCTCCTGGCTTTTAAACAGGCCACACGTGTTAGCAGTCACTTAATACAAAAAGTATGTAAAAATAAGAAAATAAAAGATTCCTCTCAAAGCAAACATTTATATCCATTTATTTGTCAATTATACCTACTAATATACAAATATTACAGTGGTGACCCCTAAAAAAAGGAATATACAAATATTATTTTATACTTTTGTCCAAGTAAATCTCTTGCCGACTTGAGTATGAATTGAAACTCCAACACCTCTATCCGCTTTGTCACAGGCCCCAAAGAAGGATCCAGTTTTGATCTTTTAGTGTTATATATCAAACTATTTGTAAGTTACCAAGATGAGGACAAAAGGCATGAATAAATTAATTCGCAGATAATGAATTGATATATTATTTAATAAATTTTCAAGCATTTAATTTTTTATGCATTCTTATTCTGTTTTATTTGATAGAAGATTCTATGGTTTGAGGCTTCAATACCAATATTAAGATAGCTTGATTACTACTCTATTGTCTTAAATACATATTCTCATTTTCAAATATTTTTTAAAAATTTCATGACTAGTTATATTACCCGGGTAAATCTAGGCCCCAGAGACTTAGAACTAAGGCAGTAAAAGAAGCTTTTTATATAAGAAATTAATGTAATGTATATGTATATTTCGGTGGTTTCAATCATTGTGCTATGATAATGTCGATGGCGTGAATGCTTTGATATCGCATTTGTGTTCATTTTCATTTGTGTTTTTGTAACTCCAAAGTTTGACCCATTTACAGCAGTTTTTGGAGCTCTAAACCAATTCGAAAAGGCTTTCCAGGTCTGGAGTCCAGTTACATCAAATTTCAAGTGTTTCGACCCAAAACTGACAGAGTAACTAAATAAAGACAGAAGTGGTCTAATCTTTTACTGTAACACGTTAACAACGAAATTTCTGGCTAAAATACAATTAAAAAGTTTCACAAGATCTTGATATCCAACTTAAAAAATCCCAAGTCTGCGAACCAAGAGTTAGCGGGTTAGTTTTGTACAGACTACTTAACCTCACTTCTTTTTGTTTTCTTTTTATATATGTAAAGAAGAGTATTTCTTTTATATTTATCAACCGTGATCACTTTTATCATTTAGGGAAAATGATCTTAGTCTTCTAAACTTACTTATTAGCATTATATAAAAATAAATTCATTTCTAACAACGATTTTGCAAATTATATTTCTACAGAACAATATCGTAATAAGTTAAAACAACAGTTTATAAATGGCTTTCCATTTCCGAGTTATTTTTTGGCTTATCTTCGATTTTATTCTCTAAACAAACCTAAGCCAAGAACAGTTTTCGTTCGTTTCTCTACTAAATAAAATAACTGCCAATTCGTGTAGCAATCATGGGCTTTTTAAGTGTTTGTGTATATAGATACTCTGGAGAGGTGCAAATATTTGTTTTGCATATTTCTTGTTCATTGAGTGTCAGCCACAATTTATGAAACAAATTAAAAACCAACATAGCCTCCGAACATGTTTATTATCATAAACGATCAGATAAATTTTACATTCTATATCGTTATATTTATTATAGGGCTATTGTATGGTCTCTAAAGATTTTCCATCTCTTTTTGATATCTTCTCACTCACACTTTATATTTGAGATGAGGCATTTAAATCTAAGTATTAATTTTGATGATGACCTGCGGTAAAGTTGGTCGAAACGTACTAAAATCCCCAATTGAATTCATACTCATCTTTTGAATAACATTATCAATAAAGGACCATGAAAAAAAATGTGAAAGTTCATCGAAAGGTCATACATAAGATTCTACCTGCAGTTTCTGTAACCAGGTTTGTTATGGGAACGCGCATACTTTGAGGGGGAATTTCATTTGGCCTAGAGTATAGACAGTCAGACTTTGGAATAGTAATACGTGAGTTCGAATCATTGATGTTCCATTTGTGTTTGTAATTGGAATAATTCCGCCGGTAAACACAGATATAACCACATTCCCTCGAGCTATGGGTTAAATTGTGCATATTGTGTTTGTAAAAAAATATTTTATAATTTAAAATTAGCTAGCCGACGTAGGAAATCAGACCAGAAATCCAATGTTATGGTCAAAATACACACACACACACATGTATATATATATATATGTACGGTGGAGAATTGGTAAAAGCTTGGTCTCTGGAATCGTATTACGCGAGTTCAAATCCCAGTCAAAACTATTATATTCACATTAGCTGCCTCGGGCAGATGAGGCTTAAGAAACTTGGGAGAGCAGCTCATCTAGGTTAAGGGCAACATCGAATATAAAAAGCCCTGGTATAAGCACGTAAAAATATCCTAGTGCCAAACTTGGTTGGTGCACACCAAGTAAATATAATATATAAATACATATATATATATATATATATATATATATATATATATATCATAAGATACCTTATTAAAACTAAAATGTTTCATTTTTTATACATATACATATGTATATATGCATAGATTATTTGTTTGAAACAAATAATATGTATCTATGTACGTATGTAAATCATATACACTTTTGTACATTATATATATGCGTCCATATGTGAAACTATATATTAGTATGTTTTTTTATTCACTCCTATTTTTTTTTCATATTATCTTTATTTAGATATCTATATTTTGCTGGTTACATTGTTTCACGCTTGCTCGATCATCAGACCATTCTGATTGGTCTGACGATCATTCAAGCGTGAAAATGACAGTAGCTAGCAGCCACCATTTTTCCAGGTTTGGGATTTTACCTTTTATTTTTTAGGTATTAACTTTATTATTCGGACTTTTGTCCTCATCTTAGTAGTTTTTTTATGTTATTACACTACGTTTCGGCCTAGTGTCCCTCAGGCCGTCTTCAGATTTTTATATTAAGATGGGGACAAGAGTCCGAATAATAAAGTTAATACCTAAAAAAACACCTTGCCTTTAAATGACAGTAGATCTCAAGTTTTGTTTGGTTTTGCTTTACGGCATATCAACCTTTTTATGTAATTTAGTGCTGAGGACAATCATTTTTTATAACTTTTTTTTTGTCAACATGTAGTTTATTTTAAATAACACAATGTTTAATCCATTACTGAAGGAAATTTTGGCAGTGATATCTTTCCCAAAGAGTATTAGTCCAAATATGAACGCAAATGGAGCGACTAGGATTCGAACTCACGAAAGTCAGACTGCCTACTCACTACCTACCGAAGTGGTCCTCTTTGGTAGACTTCAGAATGGTCTAATTAGAAATAACATAAAATATAATAAAGACCTAAAGCAGATTTGATTTTGAAAAATAAAAACCTTATTAAAGAAATTTACCAATAAAAATTTTCATTTTGGGGAGAAAATGTGTGGCACACACACACATACACACACACACAAATACATACACACACAAATACATACACACACACATAAATACGAATACAAATACACACACACAAATACACACATACAAATACTCACACACACAAATATATATACACACACACACAAATATATACACACACACACACACAAATAAATAAACACTATAAAGTAGCGTCCAAAAGTTAAGGAACTGTCGATCTTTTTTTTAATGGCTTCTTACTTTTTTCTATGAAGAAGGGGAATTTTTTTTTCTTTTTTGTGATTATTCAATAATAATTTTTTTTTTCCATTTTTGATTTTGAATTCATAGGAGTTTTTTTTTTATATTGACACATTCTAAATTCATGCACTCAGTGCACCCACAGACGTGCTCTTACCACTTCTCGATACTTTACTTTCTTTGAATGAATTAAACAATAAAAATAACGAAAACTCAACCCTAACAAAACTCACAGTCTTTTATTACCTTGTCGATGCGTCTTTAACTATGACTCTTTATTTCCGCTTTTGTTCCCATCTCATATTTCTCCATTTTTTTTCTGAATCTCTCAATGAAAATAAGCCAGAAAAACCCTCCTTTGAGCCCTGACTTATCAAAATTACCAAGTAGTCACTCAGAGTCGCTACATTAAAGGAACATATTAAACCTTTGGATCCAGACTTATGAAAATTACCAAGTAATCACTCAGAGTCGTTACATTAAAGGAACATATTAAACCTTTGGATCCAGACTTATGAAAATTACCAAGTAATCACTCAGAGTCGTTACATTAAAGGAACATATTAAACCTTTGGATCCAGACTTATGAAAATTACCAAGTAATCACTCAGAGTCGTTACATT
>JAUZSX010315522.1:0-11989 GCA_034780655.1 Idiosepius hallami | reverse complement strand
CTCTCTTTCTCTTTCTCTCTCTCTCTCTCTCTCTCTCTCTATATATATATATATATATATATATATATATATATATAAATATATATGTTTGTGTGTTTGTCTGTGTGTATGTGTGTATGTGTCTGTGTGTAAGCGTGTGTCTGTGTGTTCTCCCCGGATTGCCACCTTATCGAGGTGGAGAACATTGTGTGTTCGAATAAACCTGAAAGCGATGCCGTCCGGAGTTCAGGCTCTTGGTAAGGCAACCCACGAGGGGAAGGTCCCTGACAAAGCGCGATCCAAAAAGACCTCAACAACTGATGTGGCACATAATGGCAACAGTAGCAGTGAAATCGGTGAAGGCTGCAATAAAGGGTGGCCTCCAGTCGTCATGGTTCTCCATGCCATTGGAACCAAGCCCTCCTCTGTCAAGGAGCCTTGTAGTGGCTAGCAGGTGCATCAGTCTCCCCATGTAAAAAGACATCACGCGCAAGCATCCTCCTGAGAGGCCTCCGCGCTCATCTAAGGTAATCACAACGACAAAAACTGAGGATAGTTATACTAGTCAACGACGGACCGCCGATGATAATGGTGTCTGAGTATTAAGCGTTAATCTTTAATGTAAATGAGCTTTATTAAGAATAAGGGTTTAAAAGAATATACCATAAGCAGTACACACACACATACACACACCTATATGTATATATATATATATATATATATATATATAGTTGTTTATTTTTTAAAATTATTCTTTAAGTTGTTCTTAACGAACGTTCCACTATCAGAATCGTCAGGAGAACGCCAATATGTAGAATGTCTTGAATATTGAAATTCTTTCTGAATCATTATCACTTTCATAAGCAATTGCTGTTGCCCACAACAGGTCACTTAATAGATTAGGACATGGGTAATGAGAAGCAAAATTACTGAGACAGAAAGAACGTTTATTTCCCAGCTAGACTAACGTGACCGATTGACAGGTTCAAGCCAGGAAGAGAATCAAGCGAAATTGTGTCTCCTACTCCAACTGCAACTACTGTTAACGAGAGTGGTATCTCCCGGGGTATATAAAGTTATTGATTTGTTTTTGGACAAATGTTACTTCTGGGTTTGATCGCGGGTATTAGACCGAGTCATTTTATACGGAGGAAAAAAAGTTAAATCAACCAACCACAGGAAAGATACTATTTAAATCCTCTTATTTAATGAAGCACGATTAAGCGGGTTCTCACTTTACAAAATTTTGGACTACCAAAGAATCATTATCATTCCTCTTATTATTAATACTGCCATAAAGTTGGACTACTATTGCTACTATTGCTGATATTACCATACGGAGGAAAAATGTTAAATCAACCAACCACAGGAAAGATACTATTTAAATCCTTTTATTTAATGAAGCACGATTAAGCGGGTTCTCATTTTACAATATTTTGGACTACCAAACAATCATTATCATTGCTCTTATTATTAATACTGCCATAAAGTTGGACTACTATTGCTACTATTGCTGATATTACCATACAAAGACAGATAGATTATTACTAATATTTCTCCTGCTTCTACTGCAGATGAGATATTCATTTAGATCTTTTACCGTTCTAAATCAAATTATTTTCTTTTTTCTAAGAAACAATTTTATACCAAAGAAAATGATTATGGGACAAGAATATTTTGGAAGAGTTAATTTCTAGGTATGGGTGATTTTCCACAATAGTAATATAACTGATACAATTCGTTAAAAAAAAAAAGAAAAACAAACCAAACTTCACACTTTTGGTTGATGAGTAAACACCACGATATCGAACCGTAGTTCTGTGTTCGAATAGGTAAATAATCACAAAGCCAACGTGAATATCTCATACATTTATCATTCTAATAACATACCCGTCAAATAAACCAACATATAAATATATCACTGTCTTTTAGGGTTTATGATAGCGAAATGAAATAATTTGATTTCCCTATATATAATCATCTTATTAAAAAAATGTCTTGTATATTTGTTTGGCCAATTTAAAGTGTATTGATAATTGCATAGATTTGTCTTTCCCAAATATATATAGAGAGGCTTTATCCTCAACTCGCACTGTGCTCTTTTTAAAGGTTTCGTCGGACAGAAAATTATATTCCTAAGTTGATTTTAGCACATAAATATTGATATTCTAATGTAAATATTGTAATATAATTACTTTAGGAATCAATGTTTTCTTATCAGAGTAGAACACTTTGAAAAGATCGAAATTGTTTGAGAGCTGAGGAAAATCGTCGAGTCCTCCTATAATTTGATTTTCCGTAAGACTGTGTTTCTATAAATCTAGCATCTTCGATATATTTCTGTCTATGCAATGAAAAATAAAACAGTTACATTAATGATTAGAAACTATCTCTGTGCCTTGAAATGCAAGTGAATCAGTTTAATGCTAAGATGGAAATTCAATAATCCAATGTTGGCCAGGTCGAAAATAGATTTGAAGAGAAATAAGCAAAGAAATCAGAGAAAGTAATTTCGTTTAAAATCACACTGAAAATCTACTCTCGTCATTTTCTTGACTTTGATGAATGCCACACTACTTAATTTTTCTTGGTGCATTTCCAATGAAAATTTCCTGATTTTCATACAATGTTTAATGATAAGTGATTTTTAGATTAATTTGCTTTTTGTATTTATTTATTCATAGATGAAGTTTTATAATTTGACTATAATCTGTTAATGCGGAATTTTAGTCCTCATCTTTTTAGTTGGTGTTGTTTTTCTAACCAAGTTTCGGCCAACTTCAGCAACGTCTTCAGCACACACACACACACACACACACACACACACACACACACACACACACATACACACACACAAATAAATTATCAAAGGCGATTAGATTTTTTGACATACAAAAATTCTGTACTTTTTTTGTAAAATAATTTTTTTTTATTTGTGATTTAAGACGTATAAAACTTTTTAAGCAATTTAATGCCGATATCAATCATTTCTGAGAACTATTTTTATGTAACCGTATTTTTTGTATATTACAATATGCGTTATTTAACTCCTAGTTGGATGATAAATAGAAATTCAACTTTTCCCAATGGCATTGGTCAAAAAGTAAAATATGTAATCAAACATTAAGGATACAATCAAACTTTAAGGGCGTGTCACTTCCTTATATAATCTAAAGCATTCACCAACCTCAGAAGGAACTCTCTCGGTGCTATTAATATTAAACATATTTTTCTATGCAATGATGCAGAGAATATCTTTAAATTCCTGAAAGAAAGAAAAATATATCAGATCTATATCAGGAAATACAAATAAAAGACTTTACTAACCTTAAATAACTTATGGTAGTTGATTGGTAAAAATAAAAAAAAAATATATCGGTGTTCGTTGGGCTAATAATTCTTCAAACCTAAGTGTAGGTAGTAAAAGGACAATCAAGATTAATTGAGAAGTTTTGGATTAAAGATAAATACTAGTTTGTCCCATTCAATGTCCTGGTACAAAAATGAAAGGATACCCTCGGAACGCCGGGTACTTCCTTTTTTCTAAAGACTAGAACACTGATCCGATTAACCTATTTTTTCTTTGTTATATAACAAATTGCATTTTCGTTTGTATCTCTTCTTCAGCATGTCCTAATCTTTATCTGATTGTAATATTCCTTTAGATAATCAACTCATCCCTTTTAGAGTAATTGCATTTTCAAACGGGAAACTAAACAATATCAATGACAAGTATCGGCGGACAATTTTCATGGAAAACCGTTTTATGTGCAATTATATAATTTTCTTAGAAACATGCGTTATTTTTGTTTTCTTTATTATTTTTTTTCATGACGCTAGTTTTATCTTTAAAAGAGATATCTACTTTTACGAGTAGAAACCCAAGTTAGGCACAAGGCCAGCTTTACCAGCTCGTTATAGCTTTGATATTTTGTAATCTGTGTTTTCTTCACCTAGATGTGTTAGAATTCAGTTGTTGGGTCTCATTCACCTAGACTTTCTAAATCAGTGTTGATCATTTTCAAATGTGCCAACATTAACAGCATCGGCTTCGGAACCGTTCGACAGACAGCTGTACATAGACATGTAACTTATAATGGTTCAAATCTATTATAAACAATTGTAGAACGTTCAAGGGCCCACTAGAATGTTCTCGAACTTTTTAGACTCTTCCATGTTTGTTTCCTGGCTTATAAATCTATTTTCTCGGGAAGATGAGGCTCGTTAACTCGGGAGAGCAGCTCATCTTGGTGAAGGATAACAACGAATGTAAAAAGCCCGGGTAAGAGCACGTAAAAATGGCCTTGTGCCAAACTTGGGGTGGTGCTCACCAAGTAAATATAATATAATATAACCACATTTTCACTGAACTTCCCAAAATAGTTTTTGACTCAATTACTAAATAATTCTGAATTGAGTTCGACATCAACCGACAAATCTTTAACTGCTTAAGAGGAAATATCTACATTTATTTGACATTAACTAAAACTGTTGAAGAATTCATTGTTGATAGAACAATTAAAAGTTAATAATCCTGGTAAAATCCAAAAGTATTATATTGAAGAATTCAGGTAAGTGAAATTCAATATAACTCCAAAACATATTATTATTAATCCATGGTAATAAGAATCCAGCAGTTCCAAAAAGGTAAAATGTGAAACAGCAACATTTGCTATTAATTCAAAAATGGCTGCTTAATCAGCAGAATTATTTTTTCTTTCTTCTCAGGATTTCAACTGAAAATAGACGCACCTTTTAAAATCTTTTAACATTAGCTTCAAGCTCTCTGATTGGTCAATTAATGGACTCGCCCAAGTATTTAAGTGTTCTTAAAATCAAAGGTAATCATACACTACTATTAAAAAGAAGAAGAAGAAAAGAAACAATGGAAAATGCTGTCTCATTTACTAAAATTAATCCAACAAAAACAAAGAAAAAACTCGATTTGAAAATATGTAATAAGAGTAAAAGATGAATTTACCATAAACTCTGGTAGGTTTTTTTCTAAAGCATCTTCACCTCCTTCTAAAAATGTAGTAATAGATGTTCTTAACACTCGTGAGAAGACTTCAATTTGATGGCAAGCTGTGGAAACTGTTGTAATTTCTCCCTGATACCCAGCATCAGAAATCAGCTGAAAACAAATTTTTCATGACAATTATAACGACTATCTGTTATGTTTGTTTAATTGAACTGGTTATTCAGTATTTGTAAACACAATAGGGAGGGAACAAAAATATGTCTTAATGGTAAAAAGTCATTTTATTCTGATCTAAGGTACGTAACTCGTGCATTAAAATAACACACAGGAGAAAATAACTTATTTTTACACTAACATTATTCAATTTATTCTGACTTCTATTTTGTTTATTGCAATATTCAAGCTTTGACAGATGTACTCTTCCCTCCCTTTTTTTTAAAATACTACGTGAATATGAGAACCTTCATGTTAAACTCAAAACCTTATTTATGAATAAAAAATAAAAA
Source organism: Idiosepius hallami (assembly GCA_034780655.1). Taxonomy (NCBI): domain Eukaryota; kingdom Metazoa; phylum Mollusca; class Cephalopoda; family Idiosepiidae; genus Idiosepius; species Idiosepius hallami. Next base: position 6,523 of record JAUZSX010315522.1, on the reverse strand, counting down.
AGCTATCCAGTGCCGTGCTTACCCATGTAGTGGCCCCGAAGCAGAATGTGCCTTGTGGCCCTTTTACCCTAAGGTAACTTGCACCCTCTTCAACATAGGCTTCGATCAAAGACTATATATACACACATATGTATGCATAGCAATATATAAAATTTTTATAATTTTTATATTGTTCCAGAAATCATCAAGATCCGATGAGGTGAAATTTGAGTTGAGGAGATAAAAATAAATAAATATATATATATATATATATATAAACAGAGACAGACAGACTGAGAGATGGGTTGATAAATGTATTTCAATGTGATAATGATTTTCTAGTTCATCCTAATCATTTTGGCAATGTTTACATTACAAAAGATCTGTGAACCCAAGGAGCCTTGCAGTCCTAAGGGAGCTTGCAGCCCCCTCGTAATTACGGGGTACCAAAGCCTGGCCCTGAATCTATCTAATACAGAAGTATAGACTGACTTCATTTCAGACATATTTAGAAAAAAGATGTTGATTTAAATAAGCTCTAAACAACATCTATCTGGAGAGAACATGTTTAATCCTGGCTACAGGAGGGAAACAAATTAGAAAACATAATATACTTTAACATGGTATAAAGTTGCTGGTTATGGAATGAGAATAGTCTCCCTATGTGGACTGAATAAAGGGTTTATTTTGCATTTCTAAGGAAGAATATCGAATATTTTATTTACTCGGTGAGCACCAACTGAAATTAGGCACAAGGCCATTTTTATGTGCTCTTACTCGGACTTTTTACATTCGGTGTTACTCTTCCCCTAGATGAGCCACTCTCCCGAGTTAACGAGCCCCATCTGCCCGAGGCTGCTAAAGTGAAAGTTATGGTTTTGACAGGGATCTGAACTCGTGTAATACGATGCCCGAGCTTTTACCAATGCTCCACCCTCGCTGTGGAGAATATCGATATGAAGGTTTCTGATTCAACCAAGTAATAGGTGAAGAATGCTTAAAGGCAGATTGGTTGAAATTAGTAATGAGAGTAAAAGTCAGAATAATTTAAATAATAATAACTGATCTGACAAATTCAGATAAGCAATTATGAACTTACAAAAAAGCATATCTGTTTAGGAAAAAATAAGAGTGGAATAAGATAAAAGTTGAAATTTGTAATAAATAAGTTCTTCTAACATTTTGGTTATATATTTTAATCTTATAATCATTTAAACATATTTGACTAAACAAGATACAATTTTTCTTATTAATAATTATATTTTTGATTTAAGAGTGTCTGACTTACCAGTAGGGCTGTGATAATATGCTTTTATTAAAAAATAATTCTTATCACATACTTGACCATTTAGCGGTTTTACTATTTCTTTTAATTTTTTTACTTATTAAAGTATTAGAAATTAGTAAGGCCCTGACAACATATCTTTATTAAAATTATTCTGGTCGCAGCTTTAACTAGAGACATGACAAGCATATTCTTTAATAAAAGAATATTGTCACAGCCCTAATTATCAGTGTATTATAAATTTGCGTAAAATATAGTTTTTGCTATCATTTTTCCATTTTGTAAAGAATACATGTGAAAGTTCACCAAAATCATTTAAATAAATTATAATTATGACAAAGAATCATGTGTGGCATTTAAAAACAAGTGTATCACATTAAAAATAGAATGTAATAATAATTAGAGATTGAGTAAAACTTAAAAGAGAAAGGAAAATTTGTTATGTAGAAAAATACCTTGATAGTAAAATTCAGCATAAGGCAATCAGGATATTCTTCAGCAAGTTTGTAGAAGAGATTCCTCCAAGTGGAGAACTCAATCATTTCAGCAAGCCAGGATGGAACCTTTAGATTTATTTAAAAAAAAAAAAAAATGAATAAAAAAAATATGAAAATCTTCAAATTTATCATTGGTTTTAGTAAAAAGCAAATGAGAGCCTAAACCAAAATCTCATCTCACTGGCTCTTTTCCTCTCCTCGTCCATCCCAGGAAAAAAACGTCTCAATCTCATGATAATAAAACGTCTCATGGCTGCTAATCCATTTCATCCGTACCTATCAACAACTTCGACTCATTCAACCATGGCTGGCGTCTTGCTCTCCCCTTTTCTGTCCTAACTCTCTAGTGTCGGCTCAGTGTAAATACGCCATCTCCATTTTCTTCCGAACCTACCACCGATACCATTTAATAAAAACCAACTACACTTTTATATAAACTTAAGGCCTTTCATAGAAAACTTTTCTATTTTAACTTTTGGTAGAAATTAACTTCCTAAATAAATACATAACTTTCTTTTAGATTATCAGCAAATAAAACAATGATTGATATTTAGTTTTATAAAAATCTTGGCATTTCAATAATAAGGAGATAATTGATAAATGCAATCTGAGAGACAAGAAAATAAAACTTTTAATCCAAATTAAATTTCCAGATTTGTTAAAAATATTATAAGAAAATTGTAAATGTATTTATTAAACTTAAAGGAAAATTTGAGATTCTGAAATATTCAGGCAATATTTTAGGTTAAGGACATTAAATGAAATACTTACTTCTCCTTCAACAGAGAAAATTGAATCTGCTTTTTTGGGATCAAAACATTTCAGAATGATTTCTTTTAAATGATTTTCAACTCTTTCTTGAACTTCTTTATAATCAACACCTACATTATAAAAAAGTAAAAATTAACAATACACAAAAGTGAAAAAGGAAAAAAAAAGATCAAATGAATATATTTTAAAAATTAACAATCAAAGAGCAAACAGAAAAATAATGGAATTTTTATTAAATTAACGAAAAACCATTATAGTTTAACCAATGAAACTTGTTAATTCAGCAGATCATTAAAACAGAATTAATATCTTTTGGTAGATACAAAAATAGAATTTGATAAAATGATATTAATGCATTATAACTAGTGATATTCTAGAATAATTATTTCTATTAATCTATCTTGAATCCCTAACATGTCTAGAAAGAAAAAATATTAAAAATAATATGTTTCTTACCAACAAGAATGAGCCATTCAGCCAAAAGGTTAACACATTGAGCCACAGCAATATAATTACTGGAGAGGAGTTCTACAACATGTTCAGGAGAACCCCCAGCTTGGAGAAAACTGCAATAAATAATTGAAAGACATGAAAAGATTTTTATCATTATGACATCAAAGAGCTAAAATTTTAGAACAAAGAATCATATCAGTTTGCAGACATTCACTGCCACATATATATATATATATATATATATATATATATATATATATCTAATATACAATTAAAACTCTAATCACATTTGAATGTGTTCTACAGCCGGTTTTGAATTTATGCACATGCACGTGGCTAGACCAAGTAGGCGCTATATTTCCAGAAGAAAATATGGAATAAAACTGTGAACACTGGTATTCTTAAATCGTCACACATTTTACTCCTAGCCAGGTTCAACATTGCTTAACTTCGGTGTCTCCAATGCAACTTGACCATATAAATTATTACGGCATTTTACAAGTGGTGATTTTTGCTTAAAAAATTTTTTTTAAACACTGAGAAGATACGAAGAACCGTTTTCGAATTAAAAATAAACAAGTAAATAAATAACGGAGAAGCGCTTTTGAAAATTAAGAAAAAATAATTCATTTTCAAACACGAAGTGTTTTGAAAAAAAAAAATATATATGTATCGGCAAGTCCCTGGGGACGGGCAAGTCCGGGAAGTACTTCTAGCATATTTATAAAATCATTCTTTTTAGAGCTTTTTGCTTGAATTAGTTCAATATTTGGTTCTGCTAAAAATGCTTGATTATATTTTTAAAAAAAATCTTTAATTCAAGAATTACAAGCGTTTTATGACAGGAAGAAAAGCCAAGATGGCGGAAAATCAACCCAAGGTGTTCCCAACCAATGTGCCTCGGCACATTAAAGTGCTGCGGAATGATTACTGGTGTGCCGCGAAGAGATAATAGGCGTAAAACATTTAATTTCATTTTTTTAATGAAGACATTTAATTTCTTAATCGTGATGACAGCATTGTGCCGCGGAATGATTACTGGTGTACCGCGAAGAGATAATAGGCGTAAAACATTTAATTTCATTTTTTTTAATGAAGACATTTAATTTCTTAATCGTGATGACAGCAGTGTACCGCGGAATGATTACTGGTGTGCCGCGAAGAGATAATAGGCGTAAAACATTTAATTTCATTTTTTTAATGAAGAAACGGGTGTAAGTCCGGCAAAAAGACAACATATAAACATTCCGTTGTTGCAATAGGTGTGCCGCGAAAATTTAAAGAGCCTAATAGTGTGCTGCAAGGTAAAAAAGGTTGGAGACCACTTCAACCGAACGAGTTATTATGTAGACAGTCAAAGTAGTTTAGCTCAGCTCGTCTAACTGGTTAGTGTGTTAATCTGTTCAGTGTTAAGATGCCAGGTCTTGGATCGGATTATAGTCTTTAACCAAAGTCGGCATCTTAATCCACAGACAAGGACGCGGAATCTGTGTGTTTACTTTAAAAAAAAAAGTCGTGAAGATTCGAGCGGGAAGAGACCAAGATGAATCCAAGTTTGATTTGAGGTCAATAGACAGGATTAGTGTCACCAGATTGGGATAGAAGTCTCTCTCTCTCTCTCTCTCTCTCTCTCTCTCTCTACCTATCTCTTTCTCTCTCTCTACCTACCTATCTCTCTCTTTCTCTCTCTCTCTCTCTACCTACCTATCTCTCTCTTTCTCTATCTCTCTATCTTTCTCTCTCTTTCTCTTCAGGCTCCATCCTCCTATCTCTTTCTTCACTCATGCTTTTTCTATCTCTTTATTTTTAACGGTCTTTTTTTCTCTTTCTTTCTTTCTTTCTTTTTTTCTCTCTTTGAAACTCATGTTTTCTTTCTTTCTTTTTTTTCTCTCTTCCTTTCTCTTTCTTTGTAACACTTTCTTCCTCTCTTTCATTCTCTTTATTTCTTTCTTTTATCTTTCTTTCTCTCTTTCTCATTCTTTGTAACAAACAATTTCTTTCTTTCTCTTTGTGACATACTCATTATTTTTTTCTTTCACTCTCTTTCTTTCTTTCTTTCTTTCTTTCTTTCTTTTACTCTTTCTCTGCTTGTAACAAACACTTTATTTCCTTTTCTTTGAGGTACACTCTTTGTTTGTTTGTTTGTTTGTTTCTCTCTCCACCTCTCTCTTTCTCACACAATCTGTATTTCTCTCTCTCTCTCTCTCTCTCTTTCTCTCTCTCTTTCACTGTCTCTCTTTCTCTTGTACCCCTTCGTTCTTTCTGTCTTTCTTTATCTATTTTTCATACAGCAAAAACCACTAGTTGTTTGGTGTGCAAGCGCCTGGTGATTGACATGACATCCCATAATATTAATAATGAATAAAGAAATTGTTGATTTGTGTCTTTAAATGTTTACTTTTGTCCTGCAAATAAGACTCTCTAGTCTTTGATAATGTCGAATTCTAAAATATAGGTTCCCATATTTCTTCTTCTTCTTCTTCTTCTTCTTCTTTTTCTTCTTCTTTTTCTTCTTCTTTTTGGTCTTCTTCATTTTGTTGTTCTTTTTCTTTTTGTTTTTTTTCTTCTTCTTTTTGTTGTTGTCGTTCGTCTTTTGGTTCTTCTTGTTTTTGTTGTTGTTGTTTTTTTGTTGTTGTTTTTATTGTTGTTGTTGTTCTTCTTTTTGTTGTTGTTGTTGTTCTTCTTCTTCTTGTTCTTCGTCTGATACTTCTTCATTCGTAATAGTTTGTCTTTATGCTTTCTTAACTTCTGTTCAAATTGCATTATTATCAAAAATAGCCTTGTGCCAAACTTAGTTGGTGCTGCTCACCAAGTAAATATAATATTTTATCGCTCCATCGAATGAATAAACCATTCTTTCTCTAATTGTTTCAAAATAAACAAATCAAGTTTTAATAGGCGTTGGTCGACCATTTATTTCTGTTCGACTTGCCACAAATCAAACAACCAACCGAAAACAAAAACATTTCACTAAACAAGAATAAAAAGCTTCTCTCATCAAATTCCATGAAACCAAATAAATTAATTTCTCAATTTCTGAAATCAACGAAAAAATATTTCACAATTTACCAAACTGTTCGGTGACCCATTGGCTCAAATACAATATTTTATTGCTGAATTTAACAATTTAAAGTAATACATAAACAAATATTAAATAATACTTGAAATGTTTAAGAAGTGAAGTGAAGGGGGCATTAACAACTCAAAATATTTTTATTTATTATTATATACTAGTGTACCCGTTAGTGAAAAATTCACATAAATAAAAATTATTAAAGCCAATCCCTGCTCCCCTCGTGAATCCGGCCTCCCTCTCTTCCCTCTGTTACCCTCTCACTTTCACCTGCTCCCCTCACCATCCCTGTTCCCCTCGCCTTTTCCCTCTTCCCTTGATTCCATCTGCTCCCTTTCATCATCCTTGCTGCCCTCGGCATCCTTGCTTCCCTCTCTTTCACCTGCTACCCCCCTGGCTGGCCTGGCCCACAATAACAACAGTCGAGTGGCCCTAGGTTAAATTAATTACATAAAATTTATTACT
>JAUZSX010315500.1:0-11991 GCA_034780655.1 Idiosepius hallami | reverse complement strand
TATGCTGGAATTTTAGTTAAATAAACAAATATTCGATTCGATTGTTAGAAAAAAGATAGGAATATTATATATACGACTGATAGGAGTCAGTTGATAGAGGGTTGACAGAGAGTCGGCTAGTTAGACTAGTGTCGTGGGCCAAAGAGAATATGTAGTGAAAACTCAGCTGGGGTTCTAGCTAAACCTAATCAAGTCCTCTTATTACATTACATAATTTCCTCTGATTTGTTCATTTTTGAAAATTAAAAAAAAATCTATTTATACGAACCTTGTCTTTAATTAAGGTATTTGCCTTTTTGGATAAAAGAAGTTTTACAACGTCGTCTTTTGTTGAGACAGAGGCGACAGCAAGGGGAGTACGACCATCCTGGAAGAAAAAGGAATAGAAAATTTTGTTTGGTTGTTTGTTTTACGGCATATTAACCTTTTTAATAAAAAATGGGGGGGGTGAGGATATGAGTGGCTAAGCACGGCACTGGTCGGTAACGTCACGTTTAGAATCAACTCGATTATTCCCAAACGTTGACAACACCGACTTTCGTCAACGTTCGGGAATAATCGAGTCGATTCTGAACGTGATGTCACCGACCAATTGCTGTGCTTAGCCACTTAGCGGCTCCGACGAATAATACACCTTGCATCCCCTTTACACCTCAACATACTATGAGGAGAGGTCTCCCTGCTCAACAACAACATCAACCGGTACTCTTGTATCGTACCCTTACCTTCATATCTCAATTGCCCACACAACGCCTACCTGGACCTCAAAAGTACACCCCTTACCCCTGTCGGCCCTAATCTCACCTCTCACCCTCCTCCGGACCTCAATGCCCACCCGCACTAGCACGCCCATCCCAAGATAAACCGTGTCTTTATTCGGTGTCCGTCGTCTATTCCACAAGTAATTAAAAGGCGATGGTGCAACTGTGACTACATTGTTTATTTGATTAATTTCTCGACGCCTTTTTCTTTCCCTTTGTCAAATAGAAAACAAAAGATTTGCACTGAAAATCAGAAAAAAATCCATTTAAGATATTAACCCAATTGCTACCACATTCAGGCGCAGATTGGGCCATCGGTCAATGTCCATTTGACCGATGGCCCAAGGGACCGGCACTGGAAAAGAGATAGCATGTCTGGCTGCTAACAAAATTATCAAGGATGTCCTCTAATACATACCATGTGCAGACCGAGCCATCTGTCAATGGGACCATTCCTGAAGGACCAGCACCATCTCATAGTACCATACTTAGCCACATAGCAGCCCCGACAAAGAATGCGCCTTGTGGCCCCTTTACCCTAAAAAATGTAACTTGAACACCTACAACATACTATATGCTTCGATCAAAGTTTACATATACAAATATTATATTTACTTGGTGAGCACCAACCCAAGTTTGGCACAAGGCCATTTTTACGTGCTCTTACCCAGGCTTTTTACATTCGGTGTTACCCTTCACCTAGATGAGGATATTATATTTACTTGGTGTGCCACAACCCAAGTTTGGCACAAGGCCGTTTTTTCGTGCTCTTACCCGGGATTTTTACATTCAGTGTTACCCTTCACCTAGATGAGCAATAAATGATAATATTATATTTACTTGATGAGCCTCAACCCGAGTTTGGCACAAGGCCATTTTTACGTGCTCTTACGGGGGCTTTTTGCATTCGGTATTACCTTTCACCTAGATGAGCTGCTCTCCCAAATTAACGAACCCCATCTGCCAGAGGCTGCTAAAGTGAAAGTAATGGTTTTGACTGGTTTTGACTGGGATTTGAACTCGCGTAATACGATTCCAGAGCACGCTGCCCATAAAAAAGATCGATATTATATTTACTTGGTAAGCACCAACCCAAGTTTAACACAAGGCCATTTTTACGTGCTCTTACCCGGGTTTGTACATTCAGTGTTACCCTTCACCTAGATGAACTGCTCTCTCGAGTTAAAAAAGATCGATATGCCGTTAAACACAAACAAGAAAAACCTTGAACCAATAAGCGGCATTACTTTTGGAATTACCTTCGTAAAAGTTAAAACACGGCTGTCTTACCCTGGTGATATCTCTAGCGTGATTGGAGCAGCAGTGAAGTTAAATTTCTTTTATAGATAAACGCCCTTTAAGATGACTCAAATTATCATGTTTAGGATCTGAACCTTTTTGGATACATCTCTTCACTTTTAGTCCTTGTTTTCTTTACATTTCTTTTTTTCTTGTTTTTTGTTACCCTATTTTTGTCTCTAATGATTTACTTAAGATCCACCCAGAGTACGTTATCAGAGATTTAAACTCGCTGCTCCCTGTAGCGAAATGTTGACTCATGAAATATTGCAAAATGGAATGGGTTCCTATATTTCCTTATTTTTACAAAAAATAAATGAAACGAGATTGCAAATCCTCATAACCAATATCTTGCCGTACTGAAAATTTGGCAAGAGTGCCGTTTCACGGAATAAATAACCTCGACCCCTTTTTCACATAAAAGGAACGTTTTCTATAATCACCGTTTTTATGTTACTATCGGAACAGTAGAAACAAAAATTTCTAGGCAAGAGTGTTGTTTCACAGAATAAATAGCCTCGACTCCCTTTTCATATAAAAGGAACGTTTTCTATAATCACCGTTTTTATGTTACAATAGAAACACTAGACACAAAAATAAGCATAAGTGGAATATTTTTTTCCTTTAGAATTAAACAAGAAAATATACAGAACTTTTTCTTTTTCTAATTATTTGAATTAAATTATTTTAAAACAGATAGAATTAAACAAGAAAACATACAGATTTTTTAAACAAGAAAACAGATTTAAATCACGAATGAAATATATAAAAACTTTTTGCGATAGAATTATTTATCAATTAAAATTTTTCTTTTCAATTTTAAACAAGAAAACAGATTTAATTCACAAATGAAATAGAAAAAAAACATTTCAAAACAAATATTGTTCACGAATACATGTGATTAAAAACAGTGATTATAGAAAACGTTCCTTTTATATTAAAAGGGAGTCGAGGCTATTTGTTCCATGAAACAACACTCTTGCCCAATGGCTGCAAATTTAATATTCAATAAAACTGCAACTTGTATTTCTAAATAAATAAAAAATGTATAAAACTAAAAACAATATAATTTTATTTTATGCCTTTTCTGTTTGTTTGTTATTCTCATTTTATGGTGGTTGACGTGGCTCAGTGGATAGACAATCGGACTTTGGAACCGTACTACGCGGGTTTGAATCCAAGTTGTTCCATTATTGTAATATATTAATGCAAGAAAATAGTTTCCGGCATTAAACGCCCAGTGACAGTGTGTGTGTGTGTGTGTGTGTGTGTGTGTGTATTACCATTGCGTGTTAAATGTGTCGTGTCACTTAAGTAAATGCTGGGTCAGCATTTACACGTATAGTCAACAAGATATGTAAATAAGTGAGAGAACAGAAGACAGAGAGACATTTTCCAGACTTCATGGTCAAAAATAATGTCAACCTCATGACCCATCAACATCTATGCAACTTTCTCTCTCCCGCACGACAAAAAAGTGCTGTTGTGTCTGTCTTTGTGGGTATGTGCATGTTCCAGCATAAAATAAAAACGACGAATATTTTCTTCGAACTCCTTGTGTTGGTTTTCACATTTAAATTGTTTGTCTGTGACTACACAACGTGTAAAAATGAAGGGTCCAACATAACTTTACATTAAATCGGGATTTAGAATATGGGATCAAAAAGATTATGGAAATGAATAAAGTAATAAAAGATAGTAAGAGGGAGAATAAACACCCCACGCCAAAAACTATCTAGGAAAAAAAAAAACGATGGAAGACGTTCAAAGAACGAATGTGGTCCTTCTGTTTCCTTAGTTTACAAAGACCAGATCTGTTAAAATTAATTTGATGGCTTCTAGAAACCAATTATTTTTTCCTTCTTTTTTTCTCTTCGATGTTCACTTGATCTTTTGATATTTTAAAAATAAAATGTCCCACTTTTCTCTCAAATTGTTAAAATTTTGCTTTTGTTTAAAATAAATTCCAACATAATTAAAAGTGAATAAACGTCTTATTTTATAAATAACACCAATTTGTAATTTTCATACAGATCTGTTTTAGATAAATTAGGCTTCGAACACGATTTTAGGAGACTAAACTTTTTATCGATTGACCTACGAAGTTTAATTCTAATTAAGTTCTACTAAAGATTTCTTATTTCTAAGTCTAATAAGTATGGATGTTTGCTTGTTTTTGTTTTAAAACATATAAACCTTTTTAGGCCTAGAACAATCATATTTTGATAAATATTCTTTTTATCCTCAAAGTTTTATTGATAACACAATGTGCACTGTTGGATATATAGCAGTTAGTAATGTGGGCATTTATAACGTTCCCAGGGATATTAGTCCAATTATGATCGTAAAGCGAACAAGTAGAATTCGAACACGCGTATTACGATATCTAAGTCAACTACCTACTCACTAGGCTAAGCAGGCTTCCCGAAAATGAATGAAACAGATCTGTATGAAAAGTACTTATTGTTTGTTAGCATAATTTATAAAATAGCGGTTTATTCACTGATAAGTTTGCAATATATATTTCAGTGTTTTAATGCTGAGTTGGTGATGGATCAGTCCAATGTTGGAAGAGGAGATGATATTACAAATGATGTTCAACAAATTGCCTCAGTTATTATTTATCACTTATATAAAAGTAAGTAATACTTTTTAGGCCCATTTTTTTAATCGTTTCATTATCTTTATCATTGATGCCTTCACAACGTTTCGACAGATAAATCCTTTGGCCTTCTTCAGGTGATTAAATTCCGAAACCTTGAAGTAATTGAGATTCCTCAACTACTTTCAGGACCCGTGGCACAACGGATAAATTCCTTCGGTTTTAAGTGAGCATTATCTGATCGCAAAGTTTTCAATCCTACTTGAAGGCAGTAATTACTAAAAATACATTTCCAAAACTTAGCACTCTTATAAGGTCACAGATAACTTTATTTTCATTTTTAAGGTTTCAATCCTACTTGAGGGCAGTAATTACTAAACGAATACCAATACTCCTCTGAACATCATACTATTTTTGCTTCTAGCGCCAATCTTGTATATTTGTGTAAATTTAATAATAACAGCAGAATCTTTCACAAAACTTAACACTCTTAACACAAGGTCTTGGTTAGCAGAACGATAGCAGAGTATCTCTGTATATTGAATAAACGACTAAGTTCGAAATTCTGTGAAAACTCCTAATTATGACGAGAGTGTTTCTGAGTAGCATTACCTTAAGAAGGCTGAAGGTTTCATCTGCTAGAATGCTATAATTGTAGCAAATATAAGGATGACGACAACAATCCGAAAAATAGCTTCATCTTGAGGTTTTTTTGAGAGACCATAGTAGTAGTTCGTCCCTCGAGATCAAGGATGAACAACTTTCCTGACGTTAAATGTGTTCTTACATGACTGATGAGGCCAATATTGATGAGAAGGCCCCTACCAAAGGTAGGACAGAAGTAGGTAGAGGCCAAGCTACTGTTCTTGGTTTTCCTATTTTTCTCATCGATCTCTTTAACTCTGCCTGCTTCATCCACTGTTTTTCCGCTCCGAGTATCCTCATAAGCAATATCATTTAATCTTTTTCTTTTATAAATCAATGATTTTGGTGAGGTTATCAATAAAACTTATCATTCACAATACCAAAGAAGTCTGTAAATTTTTTTTAGTTTGTCTTCGTCTTCATAGTTGGTGTTTTACCACGGTACGACTCGTGACACAATGAATAGAGGCCTTGAGTCTCCACGATCACATGTGAGCAGTTATAAGTTTGCGGTTTCAAACCTAACCAAGAAGGCTTAAAGATCATTGGCCATAACTTGCTGAGACAACAACTGATGACTGGGAATACAAAAAACAAGACTAAGCGTTCTTATCCATTCGTGTATATAAAATTTATTTATCTACGTGTAATTTCTGTGAGTTTATTTGTTATTTCTAATTTCTAAAAAGTGTTTTGCAGATGCTTGAAGCTTGCCATAAATCTTACTATAAAGAATTTATCAAACTTTTACGGTCATAGAAATTTTTATAATGTAATTTTTTTTTAAATTTTTAGAAACCAATTTTGATGAGTCATGTCGAATCTTTCCAACAAAAACGGAATTTCTTACTAATCTCTTTCAAAGTTATCATGCTGAAAATGGAACGATGACCCTAGAAGGTAAGAAAAACTTCTCTTGATATGTTATATACTGACAAGGGCAGCGACGGTGGAGCATTGGTAAAAGCTCGGGCTATGAAATCGTATTATGCGAGTTCAAATCCAAGTCAAAACCATAAACTTCACTTTAGCAGCCTCGGGAAGATGGGGCTCGTTAACTCGGGAGAGCAGCTCATCTAGGTGAAGGGTTACACTGAATGTAAAAAGCCCGGGTAAGAGCACGTAAAAATTGCCTTGTGCCAAACTTGGGTTGGTACTCACCAAGTAAAAATAATACTGACAATTAAAACAAACCTTGTAGTAAGGTCCAGATCACCTGTTTCCTTATTTGTCTAACTAGAAGAAAAAAGAGAATTATAGAAGGAAACAAAGAGGTTTGAAGATTCGGTATAATCGGGTTACAGGTCGTCTAGGATTATCTCTCTTTCTTTGATCGAAAAATACATCGTCTTATCTATATTTCTTTTTTCCATTGCCCACCTCGAATGAATGTGGATTTGCCGTCGTCTCTCACCATCGACACGTGTAAAAATCTAAATTTAGACACGTACCAATTTACAGGTGCATTTGCTTTGACTAAAATTTAAGTCGAAAACAGCTACTTCCTGTTTACTTTAAAAATCCAGTGCTGTATATCTCCGAACTCATGAGACTGTCACCAATTTTAATATCCAACAGATATTTTATTCTCCTTAAAAAAAACTTGGAAAAATAAGTTTTTTTTAAAAATATTTGTTTGATCAAATTTTAATTTCAGAATTTCTGTAATTGGAAAAAAAGTCTAAGATTGTCATTTTAATCCTTTCGACCCAAAGAAGCCGATATATCGGCCCTGACAACATAAAGCAGAAATATAGACTCCAATATTTTGGCTTTAATATGTTTCTCTAATAGAACAGCTCAGAGTCACTACTTGGTAATTTTGATATATCAGGGTTCAAAGAGTTAAACTTTCTATACTCTTTGATATTTCGATTATTACATATTTTATGATAGTTATCTACAAGAGACGTTCCATAAGTAATACATGTGTATAAGTAATACCTATGTTTTATTTTGGTCGAATGGATCAAAGACGATTACAAATTGTGTTTTTTATGATGACTGAACGTTGGCATTTATCACCTGAACGTTTAATCACTCTGATGCAGGATTGAGGTGTGAGACTCCAAGAAAGGAATCCTCAATGTTTAAAAAACTTTTTTTATCCAATCAATATTCACCAGTGTCTGTTGAACATTTGCGAAGTCGATGTTGTTGATTACAGCAAAGTGAGGAGATGGGTTTGTCGATTTCAAAGTGATGATAAATGTGACAAAGCAGGACGCGGAAATTGACTCCCCTGTTCCTAACTTGCAAAAATACATTAAGAATGGAAATGATTATGTAAACTGCCCCCCCCCTTCTACTCATGATGTGTGTGTAATTTCAAAAACTGAATTTGGTAGCGAAGGCGGAGCATTGGAAAAAGTTTAGTCTCTTGAATTGTATTATATGAGTACAAATCCCAGCCAAAAAACATTGCCTTTACCTTACCTTGTCTCGGGCGGATGGGCTCGTTAACTCGGTTGTTTAATTCCTCTAGTTGAAGGGCAACATTGATTACAAAAGCCTAATGACATAATGGGCACCTAAAAATGGCCTTGTGCCTAATTTAGCTTTGTGCTCGAGCAAGTAGATATATTTCAAAAACTGAAAATACACAAAAAGATAAATTTTAAAAGTGAAAAATGAATCCCAGCAATATAAAAATCCCACATACCGATTACAAACCTCTAATAAAAAAAAATACATAACCACTAAATGGCAGGAGTCCTAGAAATCCCACAAAAACAACAAACTCAAACAAATAAAACGCAACCTCAAAGTAAAAACAAAAAGCCAAATCCCAAATAGAGAAATGACAAGAAGGGAGGAAGTGATAATCGCAAAACTCCAAATAGGACACACTGCGATCACTCACTCATACCTATACCATTGGTGATGATGATGATTGTGACGGTGATGATGATGATGATGATGATGATGTTGACGATGATGATGATGATGATGATAATGCTGATGATTGTGATGATGATGATGATGAGGAGGAGGATGATGAGGATGATGAGGAAAACGGTGTTGGTAATCATGGTGATGGTGATGATGATGATGATTGTGATGTTGATTATCCTCATCATTTATGACAACGCCTCTATTTCCTTTTATCTTTGTATCTCTTCATATTTTATCAACCAATTATCCGCACCCCTCTCCGATTCTGACACGCCCTCTCTGCAATAAAAGTTGCTTACCACTTGTCTTAAAGAGCACCCACTCAACGTTTGCGAAACTCTTAAATCTCAATCATTCACGAATTATTGGGACACATGCTTCTTTTTCCCTTTTTTTTTTTGGATGGTGTGTGATTTACTCCTTAAAACAAACGTCTTTCGCTTGGAATAATCAGTGTGTATTAATATTTAGTAGTTCTGCATGTTGCGGAACTCAAAATTACATATGTCAACGCATGTAACATCACCGCTTTTTCTGCATGTTACACAACTCAAATTTATCAACATATGTAACATTACCGCTTTTTCTGCATGTTACACAACTCAAATTTATCAACGCATGTAACTTCACCGCTTTTTCTGCATGTTACGGAACTCAAATTTATCAACGCATGTAACTTCACCGCTTTTTCTGCATGTTACAGAACTCAAATTTATCAACGCATGTACCTTCACCGCTTTTTCTGCATGTTACGGAACTCAAATTTATCAACATATGTAACATTACCTTTTTTCTGCATGTTACGGAACTCTAATTTATCAACACATGTAACTTCACCGTTTGTTCTGCATGTTACGGAACTCTAATTTATCAACGTATGTAACATTACCGTTTGTTCTGCATGTTACGGAACTCAAATTTATCAACGTATGTAACATTACCGTTTGTTCTGCATGTTACGGAACTCTAATTTATCAACGTATGTAACATTACCGTTTGTTCTGCATGTTACACAACTCAAATTTATCAACACACGTAACTTCACCGTTTGTTCTGCATGTTACGGAACTCTTATTTATCAACGTATGTAACATTACCATTTGTTCTGCATGTTACGGAACTCAAATTTATCAACACATGTAACTTCACCGTTTGTTCTGCATGTTACACAACTCTAATTTATCAACGTATGTAACATTACCGTTTGTTCTGCATGTTACGGAACTCAAATTTATCAACACATGTAACTTCACCGCTTTTTCTGCATGTTACACAACTCAAATTTATCAACGCATGTAACTTCACCGCTTTTTCTGCATGTTACACAACTCAAATTTATCAACATATGTAACATTACCGCTTTTTCTGCATGTTACAGAACTCAAATTTATCAACGCATGTAACTTCACCGCTTTTTCTGCATGTTACAGAACTCAAAATTACATATGTCAACGCATGCAGCTTCACCGTTTGTTCATTTTTACCATTGTCTGATGTCTCACTAGAGACTTTTGGGACTCAATGGAAATGGGAAAATGCTGTACTTAAATAAATTTTTCATGCCTCGTTCCTTGTACAGAAACGGGTGACCAGGCATGCGTTACTTGTTAACTTGCATATTGGATGTGAATAACACCTCTTTCAGAAGAAAAATATTTTAGTATAAAAAATAACATAAAATAGGATTAGAAATTAATTAGAATTAAAAAGGATTAGAAATAAATTCAGTAAACAAAAATTATAAATGAATTTATTATAAAAAAGACTAAAAAATTAATTCCGTAGAAAAACATTAGAAATTAATTTAGTATTAAAATGCATTGGAAATGCATTTAGTATAAACAAGCATAAGAAATGGATTTAGAAGAAAAATGAGTTAGAAATAAATTTAGCATGAAAATATATTAGAATTGAATTTAGTATAAAAAAGCATTAGAAATGAATTTATTATAAACAACCATTAGAAATGAATTTATTAAAAAAAACATTAGAAATGAATTTAGTATAAAAAAAACATTAGAAATGAATTAGTATAAAAAAGTAATAGGAATGAATTTAATATAAACAATCATTAGAAATGAATTTAGTAAAAAAAGACATTAGAAATGAATTTAGTATAAAAAAGCATTAGGAATGAATTTAGTATAAAAAAGCATTAGGAATGAATCTAATATAAACAAGCATTAGAAATGAATTTAGTAAAAAAAACATAAGAAATGAATTTAGTATAAACAAGCATTAGAAATGAATTTATTAGAATAAAGCATTAGAAATGAATTTATTAGAATAAAGCATTAGAAATGAATTCATTAGAATAAAGCATTAGAAATGAATTCATTAGAATAAAGCATTAAGCTATATAACTATGTGAAAATCAATGCTTTTACTTTGACTATTTATTGATCGTATAACACACAGCTCTGAAAAGAAAAAAAATAAACATAAAAGAAAGATCTTAAAAGCACTTTATAGCAATAATATGTTTCCAAAAAACATTCCAGATCTTTCTGAAGTGTTTTGTTTTTCTTTCTTTCTTTTTTTTTCTTTCTTTATTTCTTTCTTTCTTTCTTTCTTTCTTTCTTTCTTTCATTCTTTATTTCTTCATTTCTTTCTTTCTTTCTTTCTTTCTTTCTTCCTTTCTTTCTTTTTTTCTTTCTTTCTTTCTTTCTTTCTTCATTTCTTTCTTTCTTTCATTCTTTCATTCTTTCTCTCTTTATTTCCCTTTTTTCTTCTTTTCTTTCCCTCTTTTCTTCTTTTCTTTCCCTCTTTTATCCTATCTTTTTTCTTTCTTTCTTTCTTTAATTCTTTCATTCTTTCTTTCTTTCATTCTTTCTTTCTTTCTACATTTCTTTCTTTCTTTCTTTCTTTCATTCTTTCTCTCTTTATTTCCCTCTTTTCTTCTTTTCTTTCCCTCTTTTATCCTATCTTTTTTCTTTCTTTCTTTTTCTTTCTTTCTTTCCAGTTTTCATTCAATTATTCTTTCTTTCTCTCTCTTTTTAATTCTTTCTTTCCCTCTATCTTTTTCCTCTCTTTCTTACTTTCTTTCTTTCTTTTTGTCTCCCTCATTTTCTTTTATTCCTTTCTTTATTCATTCTTTCTTTCTTTCTTTCTATCTTTCTATCTATATTTCCTTCTTTCCTTCTTTCTCTCTTTCTTTTTCTTTTTCTTTCTTTCTTCCTTCTCTCTTTATTCTTTGTTTCTTTCTTTTTATTTTTCTTCCTTTCTCTCTTTATTCTTTCTTTCTTTCATTCATTCTTTCTTTCTTTCTCTTTCTTTCTTTATTTCTCCCATTTCATTATTTATTTCTTCTTTCTTTCTTTCTTTCTCTTTTCTTTCTCTTTTTCTTTCTTCTTTTCTCTCTTTATTCTTTCCGTCTTTCATTCTTTCTTTCTCTCTCTTTCTTTATTTCTCTCATTTCATTATTTATTTCTTCTTTCTTTCTTTTTTTTTCTTTCTTTTTTTCTTTCTCTTTTTCTTTCTTCTTTTCTCTCTTTATTCTTTCCTTCTTTCCTTCTTTCATTCTTTCTTTCTCTCTCTTTATTTCTCTCATTTTCATTATTTATTTCTTCTTTCTTTCTTTCTTTCTTTCTTCCTATCTTTCTTCTTTCTCTTTTTCTTTTATTCTTTCTCTCATTCTATCTTCCTTCCTTTCTTTCTTTCTTTCTTTTTTTCTTTCTCTCTCTCTCTCTTACCTTAATTTTTTCCTTTCTTCTTTCTTTCTTCCTTCATTCCTATCTTTCTTATTTAATGAAAGAAAGAATAAAATAAAGAGTTATTTTATTCTTTCTT
>JAUZSX010315490.1:0-11992 GCA_034780655.1 Idiosepius hallami | reverse complement strand
TAGATCTATTTCATTCTTCCAGAAATCATCAGTGCAACTCGTCCAAATTTGAATTAATTTCTAATTGCAGTTAATACGGTTCATTTAAAAAATAAATATATATAATGCCGAATAGTATTCTTTACCTGGGATCACTAACAGCAAAAAAACTTTTTTACATGGGTCTTACATCATGAAAATTCAGAATTTTCAATGATGTGTATGCAAAATTAATATATAAAGTAAGATGGCCTATACTTATAGTTAGTGCTCAATGTAAGTGATAGAGAATGTATATTAGGACCACGTAGGCTAAAAACTCACAGTCACCAAAAGATGTTGACTCTGAGTCTACACTTTAAATCATGTTTCATTTATCATTGTTTTAATATTTTTCATTTAAAACATAAAACTGACATGAGTCAGACTAAATTAAAGAAAAAATAATTTTCTAAACCTCAACTAATCAATTCTGTGCAGACCAGAATTTTTTTCTTCATCATCAATGTCATGTCCGGTTCTTCATGTTTAGACTGTTTTTAGCCAAGTTTCAGACAAATATTTTATTTTAATTTTTTCCCATTTTTTTTTTTAAGAAAACACTTATTCATTAAAGTCTGTTATTCAAATGGTACCAATCTTATTTTTATAGAATTTTTTTTTTTGAAAATTATAAAAATAGGTGACATTTTTTTTTTTTTTGTAAAGATCTTCAAAATTCTGTTTTTACTTTAAATAACTTTTTACTTTAACTAAATTCGTCTCTGAAGAATTTTGTTATTTTTGGCCTCATAGATTTTTTTTTCTCAGATTTTATTTTTATTTTTATATATTTGTCTTTTATTTGTATATTATTGTTGGCCAAATTCCCAAACCTTAGGATCCAAATAGAATTTTGTTTGCTTTTCTTTATCGTTTCTCTTGTTTCTAAGTTTTTCCTTACTCTGAATCAACAGGAAGTGAATTTTTTTTCCTCACTGATCCTATGACATGATAACCTTAATATATGAAAAAATAAAAATATTTTGATTAGTTTTTTTTTTTTTAATAAGTTCTAGCTTTGAAAACAACTTAGAAAATAAAAATCTTTATGGTAATATGTTGTCTACTCTTATCCAAACAAACCCAGGGTATTTTTCATTAAAAAAATGGAAAACCTACCATCCAGGTGGGTTACAAATGGTTTAAAGTAATTACATTGAGGCAAAAGGGGTTATGGTTTTAATAGTATTCACCAAAAGATTAATTGGATAGGTAAAAAAACAATTGTTAATATAAAAATATAAATCTATTGTAATTAAACCTGTCTCATGATTTCACATAAGTGAATATAACACTATGTGAATATAACGCTAGGGTTATGAATAACCTTCCAATGATGTAAATAATTATGTTATTTAAAACTCATATTGTAAATGCATACAAAAAATATCCATTGTGAATATAATACTAAAGATGAGAGTAGGAGTACAAATAATTTAAATAATGGTAATAATAATGGTAAAAAAGCTATCTCATGATTTCAAACTGGCTTGACTGATTTTCTGACATATTAACTTTTCCAGTCATTTAAGGTAAAGACCCCTAAAATAGGAATGCACTTAAAATAAAATAGAAATCAAATTTCAAAATAAACAACAATTTTAAAAACATGGTAGTTTAATTTTCATAATGTTAATTTTATTTTACTTTTTATAATCATTTATGACATTTGGTAATAACAAACATTGCAATATCATTTGTTGGTTAGGTTGAATAAAAAAATGAAGTTACAAGCACATTTGTATAATAATCATAATAATAATATCCATCAATACAAAATTTTCTTAAAACTAATAAACAATGCAGCAATTCTCAGACAAAAATCAGTTACCATTTTCAAAATGGCTGACTGAACACAAAACAAACTGTTTAGGTTTTTTTTTCACAGGAAAGAATTATGGTTAACTTTGATTGAAGCAATAAAATGAATGGATTATGAAAGAAATAGAAGAATAAAAAAGATTTATTGGAAATACAACAGAAATCATAGAAAATATATCATTTTGGTAAAAAAAATGGTCACTCTCTTTTTCAAAAAAGTTTATGTTGTATAAAAAAATGTTTTTTTCTTTCTTTTTTAGATCAAGGATACATTTAATCACAATGCTTAATTCAACTACAGAAACCGGTTTTGTTCTTGTATTTTTTTTGTCTGTTTATTTTTTTTCTTACCAAAGGTTGACATAAAACATAGAAATAAAAATGCTAAATTTATGGCAAGAAAATAATGAGTTTTTCCAGTTTACGTTCTTGTGAAAAAAAAAAGAACAATATTAATATGTACAAAAAAAGCGTTATAGTTCTGTCCCTTTACAAGAGTTTCTTTGTAAGAGTTATAGTTATATCCCAAAATAAATGACAAAAAACCATGATCATCACCACCACTGATATTCCTTAGGTTCACACACAAAAAATAATAATATAAAACATGAGTTTATTCATAAAGCAAAATATTCATAGCCCATGCTTACTTATTTTAACTCTTGTATCATTTAATATATTAGATAATCTTAAGTCATAAAACAATCATAGTCAATTTGACATGCTATCAAAAGTGATTAAATAATTAACTAATCAACAAAATATAATAAAGAGATGATAAAAAACAACTTACACTTATTCTATTCTTAATTTTTTAATAAATATTTTCATGGCGTTTATAGTGTTAACTAATATATTTGATTTAAATTTATTATGTTGAACTGTTTTATTTAAGTTTATAGTGTTGAACTGTTTCATTTAAATTTATTATTTTATACTGTTTTATTTAAGTTTATAGCGTTGAACTGTTTGATTTAAATTTATTATGTTGAACGGTTTTATTTAAGTTTATACTGTTGAACTGTTTGGTTTTAAATTTATTATGTTGAACTGTTTTATTTAAGTTTATAGTGTTGAACTGTTTCATTTGATTTAGTTTTATCGCATTGGCTTGTTTCATTTGCTTTGAATTGATAGTGTTGACTGCTGAACTGTTTATTGCTTGTTGTTTTGAGCTGTTTTATTTATGTTTACAGTGTTGAAATGTTTTATTTAAGTTTGTAGTGTTAAACTGTTTTATTTAAGTTTGTAGTGTTGAACTGTTTTAAGTTTACAGTGTTGAACTATTTTATTTAAGTTTGTAGTGTTGAACTGCTTTCAATAAACATTCCTATTTTATTTACATTTTATATTAAACTTTTATAGCTGAACCTGGGGTCAACATTTTTAAGGTCCTTCTGGGCATAACTTGGCATAAGACAAGCTGGGACCCTGGGAAAATGGCAACAGTGAGGACACACACAAACACACAGGTAACTATTTACTCACATTCACTTAAATACATGTGTGTATATATATGATATTAAAAAATATTACGATTGTAATAATGACTTGACTGAAGTTTTAGACACAAATTGAAGAAATAACAACAAATAGCCCAGATGAACAAATTCAAAAACAACACAACTATAATAAATTTTTATTGACATACTTAAACTAGAAATTATGTAAAAAAAGAAAAAAAAGAACATACAAAGACACCATTGTATATAAACACCATGAAATAAACCCTATCTCATTTTTTGAAAAAGTACAGAATTTAGATTTATACCTGAATTTTATTTGTTTAAGTTTTGATATTTAGATAGTGTGCGCATTGCAATTCTTTTTCTTCCTGTATAAATCCACCAAATACAGTGAAAATATTTAATGTTGTGCTATTTTTTTTTCACTCACGCCATTTTTAGCCTTGCTAATATTACTTCTTGCTAATACATTATTTACCCAGAATTAAACTTTATTTGTTAATTTAATGATTAATTTGCCAGAACTCTTTATGGCATCTTTTTAAAAACATCTTCTTGTACAACAAATATTAACATTATTAACATCTCCTTGTGTTAGTTTCATTCAAAATAAAATACATTTGCTATCTTAAAAAAAAGAATATGTAATTTCAAAAGAGCCTTACAATGCAATCAAATATTTCAAGTGAGAAATCCCAAGAAATTAATTATTCAAATTAGTATATATATTATTATCAAAAATTTAAACTCAAATATTATTTCATTTTATCGAGTTTCTCTATAAAAGATACTTAAAATTGAAATATATTTAAATTGCAATTTCATTTTCATTGTCTGGTTCTAAACAAGGTATTTTAAAAGATGATTTATCAAGTCTTAAAATACCCTGCTTGTTCTAAATAAGCTATCCCACAACAAGGGTAATTCTACATCATATCTAGTTGGTCAAGCACCAAACCAAGTTAGGCACAAGGCCATTTTTACGTTCTCTAAGGGTAATTCTATATATCTGCACCCTTGAGTGCCAATATGTATAACTACCTATACATATATACATTATGTTTATCAGTACCCAAGGGTACGGATAAAGAACAATATAAAAACAAGATTTAAAATTTTTTTGAAATATCCTACTAAATAAGCCATCCTAAAAGGTAATTTAAGTCTTTAAGTCTCAAAATACCCTGCTAGTTCTAAAAAGCCTACTCTAAAAAGAGATCTAACAATTCTCTTAATCCTTTGGACCCAAAAAGGCCGATATATCAGCCTTGACAACATAAGGCTAAAAATGACACACCAATATTTTGGCTTTAATATGTTCCTCTAATATAATGACTCTAAGTGACTACTTGGTAATTTTGATAATTTTGATTCAAAGGATTAATACCCTGGGCTTAATTTGCACCCTAGTGGTGCAAATCAAGATTCAACAAGTCTTCAAATATCTTGCCTTTCGTTCTGGGGTAGTTTACACCCCTATACCATTGACATAATAGACTCGTTTTGAATCTATGTAAGCCAGATCTTTTCTGCCTTTGAGCAGAGCTTAGTTACATAGTTTCATCGCTCGTACATATTACTCAACTCTCTATATTCATATAGGGGGCTAAAACTGGGCATCGATGGTGGAGCATTGGTTAAAGCTTGGGCTCTGAAATCGTAGAACGCAAGTTAAAATCCCAGTCAAAACCATTACATTCACCTTTAGCTGCCTCGGGTAGATGGGGCTCGTTAACTCGGGAGAGCAGCTCATCTAAGTCAAGGGTAACACCGAATGTAAAAATCCCGGGTAAGAGCACGTAAAAATGGCCTTGTGCCAAACTTGGTACAAGAAAGCTGATCCGAGTCCAAACGTAGAATGAGAGGTCTTTTTGTTCAACAATAATAACAATGACAAAAAGTTCTACACACGCAGAAATTGTTGAGAACAATGTCACCTGGGGCAATCCTATCAAATGTCGCCCCACTGAGCCCCCCCCTCACCCTATTTTGTATGGACAAAAAACTTCTAAAATTGATCGGAAAACCCTATAAAACACTATTAATAAACCGGTGGGGCAAACCCCCCTATCATACACATGATGCATTTTAATTATTGAAAGTATGGGGTAACCCACGAGAGTTATCATTAACCTCATGACAAATTAAGAAAAATCTTTTAAAACCTTATAGATTTATTTTTCTTCAGACTAAACCCCTCTCATGGCACCATGTGATTTTTCTTGAGACTAAAGCCCTCTCTTGGCACCTTATGATGACATAATAATAATAGATGATAACTAAATCCTACTCTCCGACAATTTTCACTCCTTAGCCCAACTGAAAAATTTTGTTCGGGTGACGCTGTGTCACTCCTTCTTTACTGTTACCCACGGCGAATCCCCCTCCTCGTCCTACTGCCTCAGATGTGCAAGTACCCATCAGAAGCATCTTTAAAAGAAAATCAAAAATTGAAGCAGAAGATTTTAAACAATTAAAAATGAAAAAGAATTTTGTATCAAAAAGTTGGCCACAGCTGTTTAAGCATGGAACCAGTGGGAAGACGAACTCTGTGGAGAGAGGGAGTGGGAGGAGGAAAATGGGAGAGAGAGAGAGAGAGAGGGGTAGAAATTGAGAGGGAGAAAGAGAGGGGGAGGGAGCGATAAAGAGAGAGCGAGATAGATAAGGAAAGAAAGAAAGACAGGAAGAAAAAGAAAGAAAGAAAGAATAAAGAAAGAATAAAGAGAGAGAGGTAAGGAAAGAAGAAAGAAAGAAAGAAAGAAAGAAAGAAATAAAGAAAGGAAAGGAAAGAAAAAAAAGAAAAAGAAAAAAGAAACAAATGAAGAAAGAAAGAAATAAAGAAAGGGGAAGAAAGAAAAAGAAAGAAAATAGAAATAGGGGAAGGAAGGAAGAAAGGAAGAAAGAAAGAAAGAAAGAAGGAAAGAAAAAGAAAGAAAGAAAGATAGAAAGAAAAAAAGAAAGAAAGGAGGGAAGAAAGGAAGGAAGAAAAAGAAAGAAAGAAAGAAAAGAAGAAAGAAAGAAAGTAGAGAAGGAAGGAAGAAAAAAGAAAGAAAAGGAAAGAAGCAAGAAACGGCAATTTTCAATTAATAAAAACCGACCAAAAGCGTTCTTCGAGTCGCAGATGGATGTGGGAGGAGAGGGTGGCGAAGATGGCGGCGAAGATAGCGGCAATGATGCAAGAGACGCGGAAGACACGAACAAAAACGAAATCACGCCAAACAGCCGCACGAAAGAATACAATTACGAAAAAATACATTCAAACAAAAATAAAATCGAAAAAAATAAAGAAAACCACAGTAGATATATTACTTTGTTGAAAACTAAATCAAGTTGGGCACAAGGCCAGTTTTTCTGTGCCCATTTTATCTCTGGGCTTTTTCGTAATCCATGTCACCTTTATCTAGATACGTTACTCTACACTAACGGGTTTCATAAATTTGTTTGTTTTTTTTTGTTTTTTTTTTTAATTAATGTTATCCTTACACCTCGATGAGTTACTCTCCCGTGTTAACGTGCCTCTTCTGCCCGAAGCACCTAAAAGGGAATGAAATGGTTTTCCCCTAGATTTGAACTCTTTTAATATGATTTTAGAGTCCAAGCTATTATCAATGCTCCACCCTCGCTACTCAAACAAAAGTAATAGTAAAAATAAGCAATCTTACCTCATCTATGTACAAAGATCATTCCCAAAAGTAATGGCTTTTATTTACGCCTTTTTTTTTACTCCGTTTTGATGTTTATATACATTCTGTGTGAGACATTAATCTCCTCCTTGAATCAAATATTTTGATGAAAGTTTTAATGTCAAATTAGTAAACACTTGTTGGTGCTTTTAGGAATAAATCTTCATCCTCATATTTTCATACCCATTCTTTACTCTATTCTGATTTTTAGATGGATTCTATGTAAAACATTAATCTCATCCTTAAATTAAATATTTAGATTAAAGTTTCTACATCGAAACACGAGTCCGTGTTTTTCTGAATAAATCTCTGTCCTGATATTTTGACATCTATTCTTTAACCCGTTTTTATTTTTATAGATATTCTGTGTAAAACTTTCATCCAATCCTTAAATAAGATATTTAGATGAAAGTTTCTATGTGGAAATACATGTTTTTTTTTTCTAAATAAATCTCAATTCATATAAATGTACATCTTTATTTAATTTTGATTTTTATGTACATTCTGTTTGAAACACTCTTCTCACCCCTAAATAAAATATTTAGATGAAATTTTCTATGTGGAAATACATGTTTTTTTTCTAAATAAATCTCAATTCATATAAATGTACATCTTTATTTAATTTTGATTTTTATGTATATTCTGTTTGAAACACTCTTCTCACCCCTAAATGAAATATTTAGATAGAGTAAATATTTCAAAGTCTAACCTAATAGTTTTCACAGTGGCCAGTAGCACCCCCTTGGGGGAGGGGGCGATATGAACTTACTGGAGGCGCTGGTGAATAAGTAGTCAGATGAGGGCGGCGTTAAAATTGCGAAGGGCACCTTAAAGCAAATACAGAAATATGTTCGATTGTTGTTGGTAGAAAGGCTGGAAAAAGGGGACGATTTAATTAAGCATTCCCCAGTCGCTGTAAATAGACGTTCGTGCCGGTATACTTTCACCATATATTTGCCTAGATGTACCGTCGTTGTGGCGTTCGTTGGAACAGGAGGGAGCTGGCATTTTATTCCAGCGATGAAGGGGGGGGGCTGGCAAAAAAAGTTTGAAGATCACTGGTCTAACCGAATCGACTGTGTTTGTTCACTTTTCAAACTTGATTCCTGCTGAAACTACGGAGATTCTTTTGCTGTCAGATAAGTTTTTGTCGGAATGCTTATTAAATCGTATATCGATTTTGCTTTTTGTTCGCTCTCCGAGCCAGAAGGAAGAGAAGAAGTTGGAGGAAAGAAAAGAAGGGAAGAAGGAGGCAATGTGACAAATGTATTGATATGTTCTGTTTTTACACGGGGCTGATTGGCTAGAGCGAAACTGTCCTCTTAGGGTCAGACGGTCGGTTCCGTTGCATTTGGGGCTTGAGCAGATGGATTTTTTTAGCCGAAACAGTTTTGGAGGATTTGGCAAGAAATCAACACAAGTGAAAGGCAGTTTATGTTCTTATAAACAGTGTTGCCCGGTTTTGCTCGGGTGGAGGAGAGTGACAGGGGTGATGTTTAAGGCATTACTTATAGAATGATACTCGTATATTAAAAGAGGAGGCATAACTTTTAGAACTACCATCGTAAATCAAAAATGGGATATATTATCGAATATAAAAAATAGCTAGCATTACTTTTGGAACGACTATTGTAAAAAAAAAACAATACTATGCAAAACTTTTGGAACAACCTTCGCATATAAAAACTCGGCATTATTTATGGAACAAGTCCAATAAAAACTATAAGAGACATTACTTTTATACCTTTATATCCTTGGGAAAGATATAAATCTGCATATGGATTACATCTTACATCTTGGGAATTCAAAAAAAGAGGATTAATAAAAATCTTGGTTGTCGACATTAAATTTCTTGAATTAAGTTAAAGAGTTAAATAATAATAATAATAATAATAATAATAATAATAATAATAATAGTAATAATAATAATAATAATAATAATAATGAAAAGGACGGGGGAAGTCCACATGGAACAGTGGATAGAGTCAGACTTCTGAATCTTAATACGCAGGTTCGAATTCCAGTCATTCCGTTTACATTCATAATTAAAAAAAGGTATGATCCCAACATCTCCTCCAGCTATGGGTTAAATAACGCATATATTATTAAAAAAATCTGTGTGGGGACGAAAAGAATATTGATCAAGATATGATTGCTTCAGCATAAAATGACCTAAAAGGGATAATACACCGTAAAACAAAACAAAAAAAAGAAATGGACAATTTTTGGTCTGAAGTTTTCTTGACCCCAAAAGTCAATTTTCTCTTCATCAAATTCTTGAAGGTTTTATTCCGTCCTCCATCCGGGCATTACAACCATTCCCCCCCCCACCAAGACACGGTTTTCGTCATTTCCGGTTTTGTCTCCGAATCAGATTCTCATGAAACGGAGATTACTTTATCGATAATGTCCGAAAAGTCCTTCGCTTTTAGAAAGCCGTCAAGCGAATCTCATTGTAGATTTCTTTTTTTCTATCTTTTTTTTTTTTTTTTTTTTGGTATTTCTGTTTAATTCTTCTTGGTTTCGGTTCGGAAAAAGAACCAAATTGGACACACATACAGAATTGCCGAGAATTCCAATCAAACAATTTGGTTTGCTTTGCTTTGCTTGGGTTTAACGACCTTTCAACCTTTTCTGGTTATTTAAGGTCTCATAAGTTTTAGGAAGAATTTTGTCTATTTATTTAATATTATTTGGTTTGCTAGGATTTAACAACCCATCAACTATTTATGGTTATTTAAGGTCTTGTAGGTTTTAGGCAGAATTTTCCCTCTTAATTCATTTAATATTAATTGGCTTGCTTGTGTTTAAAGACTATTTATGGTTATTTAAGATCTCATAGGTTTTCGAGAGAATTTTGTTCGTTTATTTATTAAATATAATTTGGTTTGCAAAGGTTTATCGACCTATCAACCATTTATGGCTATTTAAGGTCCCATAGGTTTTAGTTAGAATTTTGTCTATTTATTGATTTAATATTATTTTTATTGTTTTTTTTGGGGGGGTTATTTGGTTTGTTAAGCGGATTGTTGACGTTTTTTTCTTTTTTTAGGGGAGGGGGGTAAAGTTTGTTTTTTTAGCGACAAACCTGTTCTATGGTATTCAAAATGGTATTCAAAAGAAAAACTTGCCTACCTACCTACCTACCTACCTACATACATACATACATACATACATACATACATAACTATATACCAACCTACCTACCTACCTATCTACCTAGCAAACTACCAACTTTAAAAACCAACCAATACATCATTGTGTAGGCTGTGTACCCAATGGTCTTTATCACTCTAAATTTTTCAATCTGTAACCTAAACATGAATTAGAAGAACAAAAATAGGCAAACAAAAACAGGAGGCATTACTTTTAAAACGACCCTCCTATATAATACAATAGAAGGCTTTACTTTTGGAATGTTCTTCATATATAAAATAATACAAGGCATTACGTTTGGATCGAATCTAGTATATAAAATTTTAAGAAGCCTTACTTTTAAAATGTTCTTTGTTTATATAATAATAGAAGACATTAGTTTCAAATAGGAGACAAGACCTTAAATTGGTTTGGTATTTTGGATTATTGACCGTGACGAGCCTAGAAGCAGAATGGTCGCCATTTTGGTTCAGATTTACTAGAATCTGATGATTATTGCCTTGTTATCTTAAAAATGGCAAATCTTTTGCGGCCAGATTTAGCCATTTCGAATATTTGCTTCTCTCGTGTCCCCCATTATCAAGGGGATTAGATTTCGTGAAAACTATTATCTGTGTCTCGTGAAACACAAAATGGCCGCCGGGCCCGAATTTTGTTTTCGAGTTTCTCAATTTTAACGAGTTTGGCTTTAAGTTGTCATTTTATGTCAAGTTTATCTTTAGAGAAACATTCAGCTTTACATTGGTTTCGATTTGATCATCCACGTTTTTAGCAACGGGTGGCTTTCTCTTCGGTCCTAGTGGCAACAAGCATCATCTTGTTGATCCAGGTGTTTTAATTTACTTTTGAGCAAATGTCAAGAGATAAAATATTTATTTTTATAAGCTTAGAAAACTTTGTCTCTTTAAAAATACAAGGTTTGTTAAATAACTCTTGAGAAAAAGGAGAAATAATATTTATTTTGATAAGCTTAAAAATTTTGTCTCTTTCAAAATAATGGCCTCCCGCATCTACACACTTTTTCATAAGTCTCTTCCAATCCTGGAAAACCTCCTCAAAGCCCATATTCGATATTATTATCCAGTATTATTCTGATGCCTCTTTCAGCTCTTGTACTAAAATCTAATTACCCTGAGGCTGTCTTTCAGGAAGAAGTCAAATGGGGCTTGGTCAGAGCTGTAGGGAGGGTGTTGGACCACTTTAATTCACTTGTCGACCATCCTGGTATATTCAATATGTAATGAGAAATTATCAGGAAATATATTGATCAGATCTTCGGCAAGAACTCTCTTCACTGTGCCAATACTAATACCAACAGCTTCAGATATCATCCTCACAGTTATTCGACGTTGTTGCATCCCCAACCTTTGCACTTCTTCAATGTATACTTCCTTGTATGCATTGTTTGATGCTCCATATTTGGATTCATTCTTAACCTGTTCATTTCCTTGGGAAAATCTGTTAAACCAGCCATAGAAACTTGCTTAACGCATCTATTCATCCCCATAGGCCTCCTTTAACATTCAATAAGTTTTTTGTTTGGTTTTCCTAAGTTTAACAAAAAATTTAATGGCATAACGTTGTTCCTTGTTTCAAATGACTACTTTCCGCTAAGAAATATAACACCGCTGCGCTTAAAACTAGAATGAGAGGAAGGTGTCAGTAAGACATTTTGTAGACTATATGTATATGTACTTCACCATGAAGTAGCAGTTTAATCAAATCATATTTTATGTCTTTCCTGATTACTTCTTTCTCATAACTTATTTAACATGCTATGTATATATATCTCGTATGGATTGAGCCCTCTGATGGTTTGTTTACATTTCTCGCCTGTGTAGTAGC
>JAUZSX010315479.1:0-11993 GCA_034780655.1 Idiosepius hallami | reverse complement strand
TTTAGCGGCCTCGGGCAGATGGGGCTCGTTAGCTCGGGAGAGCAGTTCATCTAGGTGAAGGGTAACACCGAATATATTTGAAGCCCGGGTAAGAGCACGTAAAAAAGGCCTTGTGCCAAACTTGGGGGTGCTCACCAAGTAAATATCATATATACATAGTTAGAGAACCAGAGACAGACAGACATAGAGATGTTTATTGTTTAACCTACAAGTGTGATAATGTTTTTCTAGTTAATCCTGATGATAAGTTACTAGAAGAACCCGTGTGAATTCCACGCTAATTAATGAATTAAACCTCACATAATTTGGGGTTTTTTTTTGCATTAGAAAAGATCTTTGAAGCATTTAAATTCATTCAAAGAGTAAGAAATTTGCCCCCAAATCTTTAAATTATACTTCTACTTCACTCTTTGGATCCTGAAAGGCTGATATATCAACCTTGGGATTTGAACTTGTGTAATATAATTTCAAAGCCCAAGCTTTTACCAGTAGTACACTCTCTCAGCCAAAAATTTTTTTTTTTTTTTAAATTTGTTACTCGCATAATAAATATATTGTTATCTACCAATGGCGTCTTACAATTAAAAAAAAATCATTCTAATTATTTAAAAAAAAATTATTTAGCAAAAAAAAAAAAAATGCTGCCCAATGAATGCACCTGGGTGAAACGCTACGAAACGAACGAGAAGGACTGCCTCGGGCGACCAACTGCACATACCTTTCAGGTTCCATTTAAGGGTCTGTCTTGTGATATCACCAGGCAGACCCTTAAATGAAACCCGCAAAGTAAGCGTAGAGTTGGTCGCCCGAGGCAGTCGTCCGTGTTGTTTTTAGCGTTCGTGTTTAACTACAAATAAAGACTAATCACTGATACTAGTCTTTATTTGTAAAGTGTTCATTATCAGGGATAGAGCATTTGTAGTTGATTTGCTTAGACCTAGGATCAAAAGGTTTTGAAAAGTTTGCTGTGTGTCCATCTGAGCAAAGAAGACCAACCATTTGGCCTGATGATCGCACGGGCGAGTAACACACAGTCACAAAAAAAAACCTTGCGTTTTGTTGTTTTCCTTCCTGCAGCGTCCGGATCTCAGCCAGAGACCGCGTGTCTTGTTATTCTCCCTTTCTCTCCGCTGTTTATAATTGAGAAGTAAACACAGAGGACCCAGAAGGACCCCGGATGGGGGGACAGGGAAAATATTCTGCTCATCTTTGGCGTTGGTGGTGGTGGTGGCGTTGGTGTTGGAGACCGGTCGGTGCGGTGCGGTGGGTGCACGTCGGGACATGGCATCTCCCTGTTCCCTCGGCCCAACTGGCTACCCCTCTCTGCTGTTCCTGACCCAACTCGATCTTCCCCTGCTCGCATTCTGACGACAACCCCGGTGCCATCTGTGGAGATTAAGGCTAACAGGAAGTGCTGAGAATGCAAAGAACGCCGCAAAATAAAATAAAATAAATACAAAATATAAATAAATAAGAAAGAAAGAAAAGAAAATAAGAATAGAAATTAAAAAATAAAATAAATTTTAGAATTCAAATACAAATCAGAATGGAGTATTTGAAGAAAAGACTTTATTTAAAGATAAGAAAACTTGCAAATCTAATGAATATTTATATTTAAAAAAAATAGCCAAATATTTCAAATGGCTATTCCTACTATATATAAAATACTTAATTCCGTTTGCAATTCTAATGAATAATAATATTTATTCAAAATAGCCAAATATTTCAAATGGCTATTCCTACTATATATAAAAGACTTAATTCCGTTTGCAATTCTAATGAATAATAATATTTATTCAAAATAGCCAAATATTCCAAATAGCAATTCAATGGTCACTTTCGCACCAGATTCCAACCTGGTATTTTTTTAACGGCATTATGGAGGGAATGTGGGGTATTTGTTCATCTATGAACGCTAAATGGAACGGATAGGAATCGAACTTGCGTATTCCGATTCCGAAATCCGACTGCCTACCCACTAGGCCAAACGGACTGTTTTAAATAGATTTTAAATTCTTATTAAAAAATTTTGCACCTGTTAATATGGAGGGGAAAGGAACGGTCAGTTTTGTCAACTTATATTTAAAAGATTCATCATCATATCGCACCGTCGCACCGTTCATCACTTGATCTAGGGGAAACGAAGGGCGGTAACCCTCACACCCCTAAGGTCCACCTTAGGGCAAGGCACACTGAGTGGGCAGTCTTCGAGAAGGTGAGCGATGGTCTGCTCTGCAGCGCCACACAGGCAAACTGCGTCCTGCACAAAGCCACACCTCAAGAGGTTATCTCGGGTCTTGGCCACCTTGGCCCGAGCATGGTTAAGCGTCACCACCCACTCTCTGCGGAAAAGTTCCATCGTGGAGTCATTCCATCGCTGGCAGGGCCGTGCTTAGTGTCCCCACAATTATGGGAGGGCCACAAGCTCCCTAGGGACCGCAAGGCCTCTTGGCTTTACAGATCTTTAGTAATTCAAAACATTACCAAATCAATTAATAATTAGATTTGACTTGAAAATCATTATCACACTTAAAATATACAGACAGCTATCAATACATCTATCTTTCTAACTATCTTTTTATTTGTATGTATAGTGTTTGATCGAAGGCTCCAGTAAGTTCGGGGGGTGCAACTTGCCTTTTTAGGAGAAAGAGGGCTGCATGGAGCATTCTGCGTCGGGGCCGCTAAGTGGCTAAGCACGCCACTGGTCGCAGGGAATGAAAGGAGGCTACCGAAGAGAACCCCAGCCTTGCGACTGAGGTGAAGAAGAAGCTCTTGCAGGGTTTTAAACATTAAGTTATCAGAAATCAAAAACAAAATATTTTCGTTGAACGGTCTAATTTTTATTAATGTTTTGTCTAGACGAGAAAGAATTTGCATTTTCTTTTCAATATATTTTTTTTTATATATTCTCTAAAAACAAAATATATTTTAACGACATCAATGATATGAAGTATTTTAAATTAATTTGTGTACAGAACTCAAACTATTTGTCTCCAACCACAGGCAGCAAATATGAGGAATACATTTCATTAAATTTTAGAATTTCAATAGAAGACGGGAGAATCAATCATTTGTATGAAGTCGGATAGGCGTGCGCAAATCAAACTTCAGAAGTAAAATTTTTTTTTTTTTTAATTACGAAATATAAATATTTTTAGGGCTTCTTGGAGTTTTGAAGGTTAATGGATTATCGGTGGGCAAGGGGCGCAAATCCCGGGAAGGGGTAACTGATGCTACGCCTTGCCTCTGTGTTCTCTGATGATGATGATAGTAGTGCTGATAGTGGTATTCCCACTCCACCCACCCATGACACAAAATGGTGCATAAAAAGCACAAAAACAATAATTTTCATTTTTTTTTTCGTCTGCTGATTTTATTTAATAAATAAACTTTTATAATAAAACACTAAATCTTGTTAAAAACTCACAAAATTTATTTTATTAATTTTTAAAATCAGATCGTGTAAATCTGCGTTTTGACCGTGTGCTTATGCGATGGTTTACGTAATAAAATGCGTGATTCTAAAAAAAAAAAAAAAAAAAAAATTAAACTTTCGGTGACATTTTTTAAACTTGACACATTTTTTAAAAACTTCTATTCATTTAATTTTTGCTGATTTTATGTAAAATTTTAAGCTTTTTCAAATAAAATAGAAATTAATCAGGTGAATTTTTTTTCATTGAATGTTACCCCCTCCTATATGAAAACACTGTATAAAAACCAAAACAAAATAGTTGAAGAGATTAAAAGATAAATAAATAAAATTATCTATTCCTTCTTATAATTTTTTTTTCTGGATGTCTCAAAATTAAGCATTAAAAAATCTAGGGATAAGTTTTTGCATTTTTATCATTAAATTGAAGACATACATTTTAATGTTTTGGATTTTATAAAGAAAAAAAAGTCATGTAAATATAAATTTTCGGTAATTATTTGATTTGTTTTTAAATATTCCCGAAATTAAATTTCTTTTTCGCTGACATGAATATTATAATCAAATAGTAATTGAATTTTAATAAAAGAAAAAGAAAAAAAGAAAGAAAAGAAACAGTTTTTATATCCTTAGTATTTTTCCGAAAATAAATATAAGTATAACAAAAAATGTAAATAGTCGACATTTTGGAATATTTGGTAAAGATATTCAAAATTTTGTGAGAAGGAGTTTCTATAAAAAAATATTTGCAACGATTGTTAAAAAATAGTTTAAAATAAAAGCATTTAACGTAAAAAATATATATATACAAGAAAACAAGACATGGACTACTAGAATGTTAAAAAAAAAGATTTTTACAATTGAACTTACTTGTTTTTCACCTAAGCCCAACAGGTAAAATTAATTATCCCTTTCTGTTTTATTCATTAATTTATTTTTGCCTGTTAAATGTGTTTCAGTAATGTCGTCTGCTTTTCTTCGTTCTTTTTTTTGTTCCCCCCACAACCATTAGACGCCACCACCCTTTTTTAAACGAGATCGAACTACACACACTAACAGAAACACAAACACGATATCTGTGATTGTGAAATTTTTTCTCATACATCTTCTTAAAAAATGATTTTCTTGAAAAATACCGAAGAGATGAAAGATATTTAATGGAGACATTCTTCTAAATTGAGCAAGGAATTACCTATTATTCATTAATTTATCTCATGAAAGTAATTTTCAAAATTTTCCAAGATTTTAAAACTTTGCTTTGACTTTTGATGTTAGCTATAAAAAGTTGTCAATTTCGACTAATTTTTTTTACCTTCAACCCAAAAAAAATTTTAAACGTATTTTTCTTTGAGATTTTTGCGTTACAAAAAAAATTTAATTTTTGCTGGTTTTATTTAAAAAAAAATAAAAGCTCAAAATAAATTTTACAGGCAGTAAATGAGCTCAGAAAGAATTATCGATGAAACGTTTTTTATGACGCGAACGCGCGTTCCTCGCACTCACTACTGATGCTACAAGTTTTATTCAATGGTTATAAAAATGAAAAAAGAATTTTAAAAGAGTTAGATAGATATTATCCTCAAAACAAAACAAAAAATATATTTGATATTAATTATCAAACTCACTCTTCATGACAATATAAACAAGTTGAAAATTTTGGTTTTCTTATTTTTGTAAACTGTTTGTTCGGAAATTAATATCAAATAAATCATTTTCTCTTAGTCTTAATATGAACAGGGAAAGATAACTATTACAAACTACAAATAATTAATTTTTGTTACCTCCCTTGGATTCCTAACAAAAAGAGTCTTTGGGTTGTCTCCCTGCTTTTATTATTATTTTACGTTTATGGTTAAATGTGATTACAATATTATCAATTACTAGTGTGCAATAAGTGCATCTTCATGCAAGTGATTTAATAATTTAAGAGTTAATACAAGTCCGAGTGAATAAAATAGCATACAAAAATGTAGTTCGAGGCTCGCTCCAAAAGTAATGTCTCGTATTTTTTAAAGTTTAAGTTCTACAAAGACAAAAGTACTAAAAACGAACGACCTTTTCTACATTGTCGCTATCATATTTAAAGCATTTTTGCCAATGAAGCATTGTTTTGAACGATGGATAGGAACTTTGCTCCAAAAGTAAGTGCCACGCCGTCACTTTTTAAAGATTGAAGAGCTTCAAGGACAGGAGCGCAACTATTAAAACGAGCAATATTTTGTGCTCCAAAATTTATTTTTCTACTTAGTCACAAACATTGATTAATGAATTTTTCTTAGTAAGGAATGAGGGGGATCATTTTCTTGTTTGGGGTGACGTGCGTCATTCTAATATGAAATCGACAAATCCATCTAATTGTGCTGCTGCTATTAACTGCATCAGCTTCGTAAACATTCAACAAGTACCTGTGAATGATGATCAGTTCAACTTATTTTTTTCTAGGGGAAAAATTCAATGACGCATTTCTGCTTCTGACTCACAACACTAAATCTCACTCAGTCAATATCTAAAACGGTTGGGTGGAACTTTCAGGTCATGAATGCAATAGTTGTGAAATCATAATGCAATTTGCAACATAGGAAGCATTACTTTTAGAACCCTCACATATAAAATGCCATTGCTAAGTGAATTTTTTATATATCACCATATATAATTAAGAAATGGATACTCTTACCTTTTCATATATAAATAAAAAGAAAAACAAAATAGTGATACCTAGAGATCCAATAAATAATTAGAATGATTTTTTTTTTAATTGTAAGACGCCATTGGTAGATAGCAATATATTTATTATGCGAGTAACAAATCTAAAAAAAAAAAAATATTTTTTGGCTGAGAGAGTGTAACTGGTAAAAGCTTGGGCTTTGAAATTATATTACACAAGTTCATATCCCAAGGTTGATATATCAGCCTTTCAGGATCCAAAGAATGAAGTAGAAGTATAATTTAAAGATTTGGGGGTAAATTTCTTACTCTTTGAATGAATTTAAATGGGAATAATTGCCTTTTTTTTTCTTTCAGATACCACAGCACGGAAAATATCAAGCTTGTATCTCAAGGTATCACTGTACCAAATAATAAATAAAAATAAAAGAGGTAGATTAAATTTCATAATGATTTAATGAGATTTTATTGTTTGTTTCTTTTTTTTTTTTTTTTGGTTTTGTTTTATGTTTTTTATAAGGACACCTGACCAGTCAAAAATAAAAAAATGATGTAGAGAAAAAAAAAATGTAAAAAAACAGAAAAGACTTAGAAGGCCCAGTCCCATCTAGTAAATACAGGGGACTGACCTGCATTTTGAGTCTTACATGTGACAATATCAACTGGCAACAGCACACACCTAGCTTTGGAGAGAAAAAAAAATCATTTAGTTTTTTGTTTTTTTATTAGAAAGTGTTCAAAATATTTTTTGTTTCATTTTGTTTCTTTAAACGGGGGTTCAAATAATTCTGAAACTTCAAAATAGGAAATGGTTTGGAGAGATTAATTTAATTAGTTTTGTTTTTAATTTGGCAATTTTTAAGTTAAAAATTTTAGTTTTTATTTTGAAATTCTTATTAACATTTTGGTTGATATTTTTTTTTTTTTTTTGGAGGGGGTGTTCAAATAAAATTCATAGATGAAATTTTTCAAGAAAGAGAAACAAAATTGAAAATATTAAAAAGTTTGCATTTCTAGTACCTTTTTCTGATTTGTTTACTTGTTTTTGTAGTGAGAAGAAAAAAAATGTAAAAGACCCCCCATTACCCAAAAACTCCCTTTGGTTTCTGTACTAAAGATACAAACATCAAAATAAAAAATACAGATCCAATTCATTTGGCCCCGTCATCTATTAAAATAATTACCTATGAACCTGACTTAAAAATCTGAGGAAAAGACACAGGTGCAGAGTTTCCCTATCATAAATGGACAAGAAAAATAATATAGGGTTTTGGAACAGGGCTATTATAGACACACATATCTATATACTTATAAAAATCAGATCATTGCACTTGTATGAATCCCTACATCCTGCAGCTCTTTAGAAAATAAAAACAAAAAAAAAAGCTATTCTGTTTGTATGTAGAAATCTTCAGAAAAAGAAACTAGAATAGTTATTTCTAAAAAATTAAAACCACAAAAATTTGTAGAACACCAAGGAGTATAAGGTTTTAATCATTTTTGGGTTTGGAATCCAAACACAAATTTTTTTAAGACCTTCTCTTTGGTGTTCTCCTTATGATCCAAACGGTGAAACTCTGGTACAGAACAACTTTAAAATCTAATATATATCACACACAAATACTGAAATATTTACGAAAAAAAAAACTTTTTTCCTTTTAAATATTAATCAATTATAATTGATGACTGAGAAAGTCAGACACCCAAAATCAAACCTACGAGAAATTAGGGTTAAGTGGTGTTACCAGTCCAGCTGGTGGCTTAAAACGATGAAAAGAAAAGGGAGATAATTGGGGAGAAAGAGAGAATAAATGGTTTTTAATCATGTAAACCAGGTTATCTTTATCATTTGTCGACCGTGGTTGCCATTATGGACCTCACTAACCCACACCAAACTTCACTATCAAGCATTGCCTCACCTTTGATATCTACATCCCTGGAGATGACATCAAGAAATGACAATTTTCTTACTCTCGGATTATCAGGACGTGGTTTCAATAAGAGAAAACATGAGACTACCTATAATGAGACTAAATCTTGTACTATGGATTGTGACCCCAAATAAGGATGAGTGATTTTAATAATCTACAGAACAGGATTGCTGTCTTACAAAATAGAATTTATATCATTTATTCATTCAAAAATCAATTTTATATATATATATGCGATATATGTATGTAGACGTTATATATTTGTAACAAATAATTTGTTTAAATGTCATAGCTAGAAAATTTTAAAATTTACTACTATTCGGCATTCTTATAATGCTATGCAATAAATTTACTTGGTCAAGCACAAACTCAAGTTAGGCAAAAGGCCATTTTACGTGCCCATTGTTATACCTAGGCTTTTTAAAATCAGTATTGCCCTTTACCTAGATGAGTTATTTTCCAGAGTTAACAAGCTCCATCTGCCTGAGGAATTTTAAGGTAAAGGCAATGGTTTGACTGGGATTTGAACTCACACAATACAATTTCAGAGCCTAAACTTTTAGCAATGCTTCATCATCGCTGCCCAACAATAATGGTAGGCAACATGTTATTTTTATATTATATATATATATATATATATATATACATACACATACATACATGGGTGTATTTTTTTTTTGGTTTTGAAGGATCAAATCCTTTTTGGTCAGCAAAGGATAAATGGTAGAAATTAAGTTAGAATTGCTATGGTGCAGATGATGGTAGTGCTTTATATCAACACTCCCAGTTACTAATATGTATAAATACCTATACACATACATACACTATACATATCAGCACCCTAGGGTGCGGATATAGAGCAATACCTACATGGCAATTGTGCAGATTTTTGATTTTACATTTTTTTATGTTCTGCATGTAGTATAGTTTATCAAATTTATCTAATATTTGTCTGAAGTTGCTATTAAAAAAAAGGTTACAAACCCTGTTATCAAAAAAAAATATTTACCTTTAGAAAAAAATCGTTTTCTTAAAAAATAATTATTTTTAAAAAAAGAAATCTTCTAGAAAAAGTTGGATTAAACCAAATTTATTACCAAGCAATAAAGGCTTTGGTTAATTTTTGTTTTAATCCTTTGGGCCCCAAGAGGCCGATATATCGGCCCTGACATCATTAAGGAAAAAGAAAACACACCAATATTTTGGCTTTAATATGTTCAGTTTTTTGGAATCCTTGGGATGAAGCTTGATGATTTTATACTACTGTTATTTGGACTGTTGTCCTCATCCTCATCATTGCTGTAAGGATGAAGACAACAGTCCGAATAACAGTAGTACAAATTTAATGTTCCATTTTAATAATGACTGAGTGACTACTTGGTAATTCTGATAAGTCAAGGTTCAAAGGGTTAATACAAATGGAAAAGAAGTAAAGATTTTTAAATTTAATTAAGCCTGCTCTCATTAAAACAATCTTATATTTTAAGTTCTATAATAAGCTTATTCTTTTGTTTATAAATGTTTATTTACACATGGTATTTATAAGATATCTTTTAAATTTAATTTCAAGTGAGTCTCCATTGTTAGAAGCTTGCATCTAATGGCATATCAACCTTTCAAGGTCATTTTAGGAGAAAATTCCTATTACTGTGAAATATGCGGCACTTCATTTTTTCAAAAAGCTAATAACTGATTGAAGTTTTCATAACAGAAGAGAGAAAATTATTAAGAATATAATTATTTGGTGACACTTCTTGCAATTAGACTTGTCTGATAACAGGTGAAAAAGAGTTACCAAACCCAGTTAGTTAATTGGTATTATGCTAATCAACTATATATTCATCTGAATAAATATATATATGTGTAGAGAGAGAGGGTGAGGGAATACTTATACATACACAGTATTTACTTGTAAAAAAAAATTACTGAAGATGGTTGATGGCTTTTCCCAAAAATGTGTTGAAATTTCCTTGAAAAAGGATCAACTATTGTATTTGGTAGCAGAAAATACAAGGAAAATTCAAGAGATCAATTTTGAAAAGTTAAACTAAAATAATTCCCTACTGAAGAAAATATGGTCACTTGAGGTGGATTCATATTTTTGAAAAAAAAAAGAGGGAAACTTCAGGGTAGGCAAATAAACTAAATATGGGTCTAGAAGGAGAGAAGAAAAAAGTTAACAAAAAAAAAAGGGGGGGAGGAGATATCCTTCGAGAAGCGGGTTTAATGTATTTGTTTTTACAGTCTGTAAAAACCATTATAAGATTGGGAACAACAGACTGCAAAAACAAAAAAATACACAAAGCCCAATTCAACCAAATGATA
Source organism: Idiosepius hallami (assembly GCA_034780655.1). Lineage (NCBI taxonomy): Eukaryota > Metazoa > Mollusca > Cephalopoda > Idiosepiidae > Idiosepius > Idiosepius hallami. Next base: position 1,637 of record JAUZSX010315479.1, on the reverse strand, counting down.
TAGTTTCTTTGGGGAGGGGAGGAACCTTTAAAAAAAGTAAACAACCAAAGAGGTGCATAACACCCTTTAAGGTAAACAGCAATAGGTGAAAAAAATAATCTATATGAAGTGTTGTTGATGTTATATAAGGCATGGGATATATATTATATATTTGTGTGTGTGTGTGTATATGTATGCATGAAGAAAAGATATATTCGGACAATATTATAAAAAATAAGACATACAGAAAACACATTGTTATTTAATTTCTGATGGTTAATGCCTGATAAAGGCAAACCATACCTGGGATTAAATAAATATATATATATATACACACACACACACACACACACACATCAAAATCATGAAGACAAGATTTGTTTTTGTGTAGTGAATCTTCACGAAATAAAATGTCGATAAACTTGAAAAGAAAAAAAAAGCTACAGTATTTTAAACTATATCAAATATTCAGTATAAAAGTTGTTTCTATTTTACTTGCGAGTTATCAATATGATTAATAGTAGGGTTGTTATTGTTTTTATAATGATTGTGCTTGTAAGAGCACTACCAAATAAAAAAGGATGACAGAAGCAATATGAAACAGAAGAAGACCTGAGGAGAGAGAGAGATGTACACACTATGTACAAACATTGCAACTAACAGTCACAATGAAACGAACTTCTACAATGTCTAGGAGATAAACAATAGGTAGAGGGAGAAATTAAAAATACAGATAAGAATGGGTATTGTTGGGAGGAAAGAAAATAGAAAACCAACAACAACAAAAAATCAGTTTTTTTTTCCTTGTAATTTTTTTTTCTTTTTACTTTGGTTACAAATAAGAGAGAAAAAAAATCACTTTCAGAATTAAGAGATTGTTATCATTGTCAAAGTCATTCTACTCCTTTAATGGTTTTGGTTTCTTTGTTAAATATTCTTCTAAAACCTAAGAAAAATATATTTAAAGAATTTCAATCTTTTTTTTTTAAAAAAAGAGAGAATTGAAATATCCATTCCCACATATATATATATATATAAATTATATGTATATATATATATATATATATATATATGTTTGTGTTTGTGTGTGTGTGTGTGTGTGTGAGAGAGTGAGTGTCTGTATGTGACAATGATAAATTAAAATCACTTGAGTATGTTGAAAGTTTTTTTTTTAAAGTATCCAGATAATCTAAACACAATCATTTCACTTGATGAAATTCACACTATAACAATATTGATAATAATTGAGACGAAATGGGAGAGGGAGGGGTCAAAAAAATAAAAAATTAAAGAGGGTTTAAGTTGTGGGGGAGTGGAAAAAAGAGCTTTCTGCCCCACCCAATTTGATTATTTTTGTTTTCTAAAAAAAAAAAAAAAAAGTTATCAATGAAATGTACCATTCCTCCCCCCCCCAAAAAAAAAAAATGATATTAAATTTTTTTTTTTTTTTTTTTTTTTTCAACAATTGCAGCAACCAAAACACTTTGTTCGATTTAAAAAAAAAAAGTATACCATTTTTGAAATGGGGGCAGAGAAGAGAAGGAATCGACAGCAGGAGAGGAAGTCATTTGGTCATCATTAAGGCAAAAAAAAAAAAAAAAAAAAAAAAAGCAAAGGAGAAAATAAAAAAAACCAGTGGTTAAATACCAAAAATTTAA